>WAAG01079539.1:20872-48748 GCA_013390105.1 Tichodroma muraria
CACCCTCCGGTGCGCCCGGCGCCTCCGCCATAGCGCTGCGTCACTTCCGCCGCCGCCGCCAGGGGCGGGGCCTCGGGCCTGCGGTGCCCAACCGCTGCTGCCAGGGGGCGCTGCCGCTGAGGGCGCGGGTGACCCGGGGCACCGACGAGAGGCCCGGCGACGCGGCGAGAGAGCCGGTGAGAGCACGAGAGCCCTAGTGACACCCCGGAGCCCCGGTGACACAGCGAGAGCCCCCGTGACACTCCCGGGGGCTCTGTCGCGGGGGGCTCCACTGATCCCCCGGCGGGCTCTGTCCCGGGCTCGGCCGGCCGTGCGCACGGCCCGCGCACCCGCCCCGGGCCCGGCCGCTCCGCGAGCTGCGGCAGATCCAGCTACGGCAGCGGCGTGCTTTTAAAGGCAGGCTGGAATTCCTCCAGTAGAACTGCTTTAGGGAGAACCGATCGACAAGGAACGGCGCAGGACCATCCCGGTAGCGCAGGCTGGGTGCTCCGGAGCCGGCCCGCCCCGGTCTGGGCGCCCATACCCGGCTCGGCCGCTGGAAGGAGACGCGCTCCAGCGCTAAGCCAGCTCCCGGCACGGCGCTGTCCGCTGCCAAGGAAAACATTACACAGTAATGCCCTTCACTGTTGTGCTTCACAGGTTCCGTACCCAGATTATGTATCGTTCCAGTAAAATCGCGCTGTTGCGGTCTTTCATGGCAATTCTGAGTATATTAATTCTGTATCCTGCTGATAGACAATTTCCATTAATTTGATTATTTGGAAGATTATACTGCCTTAACTTGGCCAATCAACTTCTGAGCAATTAGATAGTCACTGTGCTTGGTATGTAAAAAATAATAAAATAATTTTCCAAACCAAGGAAGTGTGCACCAGCTGGTGATGCGATCTGGACCTTATTCCTGGCTACCTTATCCCAGTCACTGCTCCCTCCCTCCCTCTCCCTTGGGTGCCTGAGCACAGCCTTGTCTTCTCTTCCACTAACACCACGGCCTAGGTGCTGTAAAAAGGATATTTTCCTGATCTGAGCACAGTTCGGAGTCTCAAGTACTCCCATTTCTGACTGATTAGTCCCAAAACTTGTTTATTTTAACATACAAGAGTTTTAAGTTGTTATTTGAGGTGGTCTCACCTTGGAAATAGAAAAGAGTATCTGGTAATATTTGGAAAGGTACCAGCACATCCTGCTGTTAAATCTGTCTCTTTCTGAGAGAAATATACTGCAAAGTTATCTTTTTTTGGGACACAGCACTTCAACAAGTGCAAGCTTTTCAGAAAAAACACTTCAGGAATTAAAAAAAACAAAACAAGCCAAACACAAAACCAGTAACTGTCCACCTACAAAAAAACCCTGAAACCCCCAAATCCCAAAACAAAGAAAACACCCACTAAAACAAAACAAAACCCTAGAAAAAAATCTGGAAACACAATTTGTTAAGGTCTTTGAGAAGCTTTCAAGCATATTTACCTCAGGTAAAAGCTCAAGACCACTGGATACTTGTACAGCTCCTGCACTTACTGCTCTATAATTACCTTCCATGGGACACTAATGAACAAAATGCTGTTTGGAAGCAGCAAATTTTTGGTTGTTTGTCTAAGCAAATTCAGACATCTGTAGTAGGAGGAACTGGCCAGTAAGACATACCTGAGGAGTTTATACTGTACCTTGCCCTTGAAAAAATTGGCTTGGTGTGAGACTACAGCCCAGTACAGCACTTTAGGCCTGTGCTTCCTGTCCAACATATGGATTAGATTCACTGATGTCAACAAGACTTCCCACATTTTAAACTGAGGTACGTGTCCAAATATTTTTCTTTTGGGTCCAACAGATCTTTCCCTGTTCCCAAGGTTATATAGAATGTTCCCCACAAAAAGCACTAAAAAGGAAAAGTGAATTCCTCCCTCAGCACCTCTCTTCCTCTGAGCCAGTGAGGGCTCCTCGTGCAGGGCTCTCTGGGTGAACAACAGGCTTTAGTGTTTTAGGGCAGCATTTCTGGTCACCTTTGATCCATTTCTATCCCCACATCAGGCAGACTGATGGTAATACCAGTTGACAAGTCCATAAGGCAATATTTACTAAAAGTGCCAGTAAGTCTGCTGTCTTCCTGATGCTTTGGAAAGCAAGGCTTTGTCTTTCTTTAACCTTATTACTCTGATTCTAACCCAAGGCCTCCCAGGCCTTCCCTGCTTTTGGAAGAGCCAAAGGAGATGAAGTTACACCAAAAATTCCTTGAGAGTAAGAAAGCAGAGATGGAGCAACATATTTTCTGCCTTGTGATCAAGGCGAGCAGAAATGCTTAAACATATTTTGCAGTGATGTGCAATTTGAATTATGCTAAGTGAATCTGTCCCCCAAAACAGGAGAGATGGGAAACCACAACTCTTGTCTGCCCTTGTCTTTCTCACAGCAGTGTTGGCAAGAAGGTTCCCCCTGAACACCTCCTCCTTTCTGCATTGAGGCTGTCCCTCATGCCACACAACTACCAGGTGTTTTGACAAGCCACCTTGTGGTTGTCTGTCGTTAAAATGGCAAACATTATTAAAAGGTGTGTGTTAAATACTTTTCTTCAGTGAACTCACACTAGAGGCCAGGGGAGACGGATGGTAGAGCAGCTCCCTCTAGCCAAAATTACAGCACCAAGCATTCTCAAGTCACTGTAAATACCAGCAAACTCTTACATGAAGCATTATAGGAAGCTAATGAAAACATTTGTTATTTAGCACAACAGCATTAAATGTGGTTTAGGTTAAGGTCTTTCCCCTTCTCAGCAGGGGAGAAAAGAGATGTACAGATGACCTGGAGCAGGATCTTTCTGACAAAACTCAGGTCCATTTCATTAATGAAAAGTGCTTTAACCTGAAGAACACATTGGACAGCATCACAAGGGAGTGGAAAAAGCAGCTGAGACTAAGTGTGAGTGGCTACTGTAACCTTCCCTTTGCATCCTCCCTGCTGTAGTAGGAGCCTGCCTGAGCACAGGCCCTCCCCCTTCATCTGAGAATAATGCAGGGAGAAGTGGCTTCTCTGTCCCTGCTTTGCCTCGCATGAGAGGAGTTACATCAGTTACCCCTGCCTGCTCCCAGTGGCCGCTGGTGGAGGGCAGCAGTGGCACCTGAGCAGAGCTGTGCACTGAGCACCGAGGGTTTCTCAGAGGCAGCTGTGCTGTGCTGCTCCTCACCCTCAGATCCACTGCTCAGTGTCCCCTCTGGTTTTGATTTACACCGTTCTGTGCCTTTCAGGTTACAAACCCGCATCAAATCAAATCAAATCAAATCAAATCAAATCAAATCAAATCAAAATCCAGCTGAGGAGCAGGTAAGAGCAGTGCAGCAAACAGCACACCAGTGTCTGCCACAGACTTCATGTACTTACTGTCTTTGAAAGAGCTTGGGTTGTTGGGACCTTAGTGCATCTGGCACAGCCTTAATGTTACAGACTGACAGAAAATTACTGAACTAAAATGCCCCATTTGTATGCAGTTTTAAAACTGTTGATTACCATTGGTCTTGTCAATGCAAGAGCAGTAGCAGGACCAGAGTAGTTTGCAATAGAGGACAGTGTCTCTGTGCTAATGCCTTGTCAGTTCACTTATCACTAACACAGCAGGACTCCAATGGTGAATGTACTTCACAATCTCAAATGATAACCACTCTGTCTTGTTGGAAGGAGGAAAAAATAATTGGTATTATTTGTTCACTTATGTTCTGTTTTTCATTAAAAGATCAGCTCAGTCACTACTGAAATGAGGGCATATCTGAAGAATCTTGGCAAGCATTCTGCTGACTCTAGTACCACTACCTACGTTTAGGATTAGCAATGAATAAAATTATTCTTGTCAGCTCTAGTAAAAAGCAAATTCGTGTGGATAAGTTTTGCAGACCTTTTCCTTTCTCACCATCCATTGTCCAAAAAAATGACATTTTTCATTGAAGTTTTCCTGAAACCATTTGGCAGTCTGAGACATACCTGCAGCGCTCAGCAGAGCAAGTGCTTTCTGCTTCAAGAGACGCAGATCAATAAATTACAGTCTGAAAAAGCAATGTTGAAGAAGAGATTAAGTACTAAGTATTTCAGATAGTCAAGATGGAAACCTACTTAGAAATTTAATTTTCTGATGAGAAAATAAATATAATCCATCACATCATAGAGAAGGGGAAAGAACCCCAACCCCAAATATCCTGCAGAAAATAGACTGAGATTGTCTGGCTCAGTAGCTGTAAGCAGTGCCAGCTCAGATTCAGTACACTGATTTATATACTTTATTATTGTATCAGGCTTGTTACCGGAAGCTTTTCAGGGCAGCTGCCTAAATAAGTGTGCAGAACTAAGGAATTCTAAATCACTTAGGAAGGTCAGTACTTCAGTTTGGAGACAGGAATACCCTAAAAATCACTGAAAAAAAGGCTACTGAATAAACACCACTGACAAAACCAAAATTAATCTTTTCTTTTTGCATCCTTTAATATTTACTCTCAGTGTTCAATTAAAATCTAGAGTAAATGTGAAACTGTAGCACTTATATACTTCCTGAAAAAGGATCTCCTCACAAGATACACCTGTATTCCCTTCCCTGGAACTGCCTGTGGCTCACACCTGGCCTGAGAGGAGCTTGCTCACAGACAGATGTCAGGGTTTTACAAGGAACCACGCAGCATCTGCCCAGAATCACACACTGATTATGTTCATTTGCAACTTACATGTTTAAAGTGGTATTTAAAAATACCTTACAAGTTATTTTTTTCCATTTTATGTTAATTGTTGATACTCCCTGGCCATTTCCTGATGCAGAAATAGTACATTCAATTTTTGTTTTCTTAGACAGTGAACAAACTTTGGAAGGTGTGCAAATAAAGAGGCCCACAAACAGCACATTATCTGTTTTAGAAGAAGAAGATGAATAAGCTTTTGCACTTTTATTTTGCAGCAGCCATGGAAGAGCCCTAAATCAACTAAAATATAGAAGTATTTACATACAGCATGTCATTAGTCTATCCTGACCCCTAAGTTCCAAGTTTTCCTTGCCTTTTGATAAATGCATTTCCATATCTTTAGCCTGAATGTTGGCCTGGTTCTAGTCAGGAACAGTCTGATATTTCAAAGTGGGTCACAGTGAACTTTTCAACCATTTGTTCTGCCCTTGTCTTCCTATTATACAGAGCAGAAATGGCACAGAAGAAGACAGTCCTGTATTAATCTCTGTCTGTATTGCCTCTGCAATCTCTGTTTTTACTAAAATAAGTCATGTGTTGGAAGTATATTAATTGAATTTTGAAACATATATTCTGAAGTTAACCTGAAGTTTACCTTCGTACAGACAGATAAAATTTTGTTAAGCATCAAGACTCATCTGCTACTTTCATACAGCTCCACTAAGAGCTCTGTAAGTTTTTCCATTAAGATTCTTTCTCTTACAGAGCAACCTCATATTCACTCATTTTTTTAAATGCACATTTGGAAACAATAGAGTTTTCCTGCAATTCTATTTGTCATAAGTGGTTTAAGATGTTTTCAGTTTATTTTTAGGGACTCTTAGGAAAGTTCAAACTAACCAGCTAAGTACGTGTAAGCTCACAGCACATAAATACATTTTCTTTTTCTTTTTCTTTCCCTCCCCTGTCTACAAAGCACAAAAGATGTAGTTTTTTGTGTACTTCAGCTTGTATATGGTCTGACCACCTACAGCACTTTATGCCTGAATTGGCTATCCATCTAAATTTCTCATGGATTTGAACGTATGAACATTTGCATCACATTTTCAATTGGTGTTTTCTATTGTTTTTAAGTGCCCCTTTATAAAATAATTTCTGGCAGGAGGGAGCACAAGTGCATTGTGAGATATTGACACATAAGCAGGAATTTTGTCATGGAGTCCAGCTAACACTCTGACATAACTGGTGACAACTGGATTATAAAGGAAAAAACAGTAGCTATATCCCTGTACTGTTACACCATTAAATAGCAATAATAAACTACCTGGAGAAACTTGAGTATTTGTATTTGTGTGAAGAATAATTTGTTTGTATAGTATACATGGATCAAAAACATCGGAGAAGAATGAAGCCTATTGTGGCTGTTTCTGCTGAGTTACTGGTTAGCACATACATAGCAGAGACACTTTACTCATCACAAACTCCACAACAATGGAGTTACATCAGAATTACAAGATGCTAGAGAGTAAGCAAACAGCTTATGCTGGCGAGGAGGAATTCAGGCTGGTCAGTGTCAAAATAAAAGGAAAATGCAATAGGTTCACTGAGCAAAACCACTGCTGGTTAAGCTCTGGGTGAAGTTACTTGATAGAAATTCTGGTAATTCTCTCGCTCCTGACTATACATCAGAGGAACAAGAGGAAGCAGAAGGCAACTGAGAGCAAAAGTGAATGTGGATGAGTGCCCATCTAACAGGTATCCATCAGCAAGCATCATGGAGCACCCTTTCTTCTTTCTCCAGTCCATAATAATTGGAGAAAAAAGCATTGCTAGGATTGCTTCAATAGGACAGCCATGGGTTAGTTCTTAAATTCTACCACAGTTCTGTTCTTCCCCTGGGAAGTGATTATAGTGAAGGCAGCTGCTATAGTTCCTGTCCCCTTCTCCTCTAATAGCAATCAGACAAAGGGTGCTACAAGTTCAGGTTTTGTATTTAAAAAATACCAATCTTTCAGAGATTGTTCTTGCACTGACTTCTCAAGCAATGAATGCCACTGTCAGAGACATCCTTCTTTTTGACAAATTATTTTCCTAGCTAAGCAGGCTAGCTCCATAAAATGAGAGGAAAATTAACATAGTAATGATTTGCTATCTTGGGAGCAAAAAAGCTGTTATTTTAATGAGGTCTGGAGCCCATTTTGGAATGAAAAATACTCTTCTGAATTTATGAAACAGCAAAATCATTTCCAGATATAGAAAATCCAACCAAAATCCAACCCCAAAACAACATACATGGACCCTCCTCCAACCTAAAATCAGTACCCTGAAAATGGAAAGAATCAAAAACTACATAAAAGAGTAAACAGTGTGAATATGGTGCTGATCTAAAAATGATCCCATGTTGAAATGGCACATTTTCTTCTGTTTATATCCCTTGCACATAAAAGTCTATGATTAATTTATCTTACTTGATTCTGGGCTTAATCGTGGTCATAACAATGTGAGGTTCATCCAGAGTTTGGATGGTGGAACCCTGGAAATTGAGGTGCTGGAGGCAGAAGCCTAGAAGCCCACGTGAGGTATTTGGCAAGGGTTAGGTCACAAACCCAAGAAGGCATTACAGCTCCTCTGCATTTCATCATCACTGGGCTCAAAGCATGCAGTCATTTGGGGATGCAAACGTTCTGAGGAGTTTAATCACAGCCTGGGACTCTGCTCAGACTCTCAGAGCACATCCTTAGACTGGGGACGAGAAACTGCGTGTGCACAAGTCAGCGTAGCAAAGGGTGGTGGTACTTTGCCATCAACGTGTCCCAAGAAACACTCAGTTTGTGCCAAAAGATGTTGTGGTAAATGTATTTTAGACTTGGTGTAAAAGCACACAAATCTTTAGGAAAAGAAGGAAAACCTTTAATCGTGGTGCTAGCCCTCACTGATATGTTTGCATCTGCTTTCCACAAAGTTAACATTAGCATCAATAGTTACCTCGGCTTCAGTCTCCTGGAAGTACCAATAGGCCAGGATGTTTATGGACATGAGCTCTGTGAATCAGTCAGAGCAGGCAGCAGGTGACATGTTTACCTAGTCCAGTACTGGTACCATGTCTGAACAGAGGATTATCCCTTCCAGCTCCAACACCTGTCCTGTGCTCAGGGGTGTTCCCATGCCCAGCACCACCCTTCCTGCAGGCCTTGCTGTTCCAAGGCTGGGAGCACAGGGATCAAAAAGATGCTAGAAAAACATGTACATATTAAATAAAATCATGAAAAAATAACCACCCACTCCAATAAACAAGTCACCAGGATTCTGAATATTTCTACTCAGCTCTCTGAGAATGCTCTTAGAAACAGCTTCATTGTGTTAGGGATTTTTTATCCCTGGGGTGTGAAAAAGCATTTTATTATATCAATATAGGAGGGAATTTGACTCTCACTTTCTTTTTTGCCCGTATTTTTACTCTCTACCAGAAGAGCCTACAGTATTTCGTTTTAGTAGCTTACTCCTCAGAGTGTGTCTATGACATGACAGTAAAACCAGTGAGGTTAAAATTAATTTCAGATTCCAGATCTGGATTATGCTTGCAGTCTAAATAATGCAAGTTATCATAGTACTTTGCAATAATGTGGCATATATCCTAAAATTAACTGTGAAATCAGTCATGAGTACACTATTTATTCAGTCAAGTAGAATATCAACAAATGTTAAATTTTACATAATAATTTAGGCAAAATATGGAAACATGGGTGGAAAATATTTAGCAAACTGACTGAGAAACACAATATTAAAGGAATTTAAAAATGAGAAGGCTCAAGTTTGCTCCGCCTACCACATTACCTGGGTGCTGCTTTTTGCACTCAGATAATAAACAGAGCTGACCTCAGAACCAACAAAGAAACAGAGCCAGGCTGCAGCATTTTAGCAGTGCTTATGTTGTACGTAAGCCTGCCCCGAGTACATAATGGAACTTAAGTGACTGCTCTCAGTCTAACTGCATCCAGCCATCAAAAACCACAGCCTGGTGGAACGGGACAGCAGCAGGAGCAGTTTTCTCCATGCTCCCAAGAACGCTGCAGCACAAAACTCTCCTCGTGTCCTGGAAGGGAGAGTTTCCTGCGGGGCAGCTGCTGGGCCAGTGCCTCCCCACGCTCTCGTAGGAACACGCTGCTCAGCAGTTGTTGTGTTTGCTTCCTGCCTTTGGAGGTCATCCAGAAATGACGTGGGCTGGTGCAATGCTGTCTGGTGATCCTCCCCACCAATCCGTTCCTGTACAGCAGATTATCTAAAGCACTTGAGCCAATGTGTGGTCAGAGTGAGTAATCGAAAACTGTTTGAACAAGACTTCTGTGATGCATTGGAGGTGGTTCCCCTGAGGCCATTTTTCTTTGTATGTCTTAAATGTCAGTGCTTTTAAAAAAAATTAAAAAAAATATCAAGAACGCACAATGAACCTAACCCACATCCACTTACATGCAGCCAGGCAAGGCTTAAGGATGTATGCATCTTTACATGTTTCAATTTTGAGTTCACAGCCAGCTTTAAACAGTATTTTTTTAGTGAACGAATAAAAGGAGTTTGCTCTGTAGCCCTAACCAGTTTCCTTGGTTGTGTATAATGCGCTTGCAGACATTTTCTTGCAGAAAACATTAATTTCATCCTCTAACTTCATGAGAAATAATTCAATGTAAGACAGCCTGTAACCTATCGCCATTCCCCAAGTGAATTAAATTCATGGATTCCTGATCATAGGGCAGGCAGCATCAGCATGGTGACTGCATTACACACTTACCATAACACAAGCACGTGTGTGACCTGCGGCATCGCTCTGGGAGTTGGTTTCAGTGTCCTGGTTCATTGCTAACCGAGTGCTCTGGATTGTTTTAATTGCACTGTTTCATTGTTAGATTTGCTTCATGAAGATGAATCACCATTTCCAGCTGTTGCCCAAGAGAGAAAGTGTTACTACTGATACAGACCAAAGGCTGAGCCACAAAAGTCCTGCCCAGAATCTGAACCACGAGAAGTCTTCTGTTCCTCTAGAAGTAGAAAACAGATAACCCATTCAATACTTTCTAAAACTGAGACATAACTGTGCCCAGTTCTTACTTGGCTGAGAAACGTGCTGCTTTGTTTCATTGTTTTAACTTTGAATTATACTTTTTTATTGAAAAGAAATGAATGTGTTTACAATGCGCTCCCAGCTTTAAGTAGCATTATTGTAAGAGGCCAACATCCTCGCAAATCCCCACATCAGATCCACACCAGAGCAGGCTTTGGCTCCTCTGCAGGCATCAAGGCGTAGCATGGGAAACACGGCTGTGCTGACAGGGGGTGTAACACAAACACAGGAAAGGAGGACCCTGCTGAGCAGGGTGACCTCTGAAAGCACTGGGGATTCTTTGCCTCCCAGCCTTGGTACATCCCCACAGGCTGCTGGCTTTGGTTACCAATGAAGTGCGACAGTGGGAACAATGGGTAGGACTGACAGGCTTGCAAACCTCTTCCTGACACACATCTACTCACCAGTGCTGTCTGGGAGCTGGACCTCACCTCTGCAATGGACAGGTGAACATACCATATAAAATAATCAAGTCCTGACAACAGCACAGGTTACTCAAACTCTGCTTCTGAGCAGCAGAAAACCCAAATCCTTGGTGTTCTCAGGGAAAAGGAAGGATGTGGGCTTGGAATATTACCAATATTTAATGTCATTAAGTCTCTTTCTGTAACCAGTAAAATTGGAGATAAGATATAAAACAATGTTTCCAACAATGCTCTTTTATCATAAGCAGTTCCTCTGCAAAGCAAGTAGCAACCAAACTGCACTAAATTACCAACATAAATATTTCCTCTAAATCACAGCTAGCTTACAGTGATTATCTGATTAAGAAGGAACCACTGCAGAATTAAATTATAAGGAGAAATTTACTGCCATTATCTTCAGTTTCTTCCATTCTGTGTTTTCTCCATGCCAAACCAGATTTCTTTCCCTGCAGTCTATAATCAGTAAAAGCTTCTTTTTGGGTGAAGGCTCTCTCAAGCATCTCTGTGAGAACCTACTCTGGCCACAAAGGGCTCAGTACAATGTGGAAATGTGGCTTCAAATGTTCAGTCACGTTCACAGACTGCCACTCCAGGGCCCAAGGTGATTCATCTTCTTCGCTGTAAGGGCTGAGTGGGTTTGGACAGTGCTAGCCAGGAGATCTTTTCCACTGCTCCTCTATAGAGTGCCAACAAGTCCTTAAGGATTTGGACTGGGATGCAGGCTCCTGGCATTCTTAACTCTTTGGGTTTTGTCTATAAATAATCTTTCAGCAGCAGGAATTAATTCAATTTTCAAACCACATACATCATTAGCAAATCTGGTACAACTTAGTAAGTAGACAAGATCTAAATAGCAGCATAATTTAAATCACATTATGCCATTTTTAGTGGTTGTTGAAATACAAGTTGCATTGATTTTAGCAGACTGGCTGAGAAACTACATTAGTTCAAATTGACCTCCTCCACTCTAAAGCTACCTACAGGAAAAGCTTGAATGGGTTCACCACACTGGCTGTAATGCATCCTGATCAGTGAGGGTAACATCATAATCAATAGGCTAGGAAATATAAACATTTTCCCCCTTCTTCTGGAGCATTCGCTTAGCAGCTACATTTTCTGTGGGAGCAGATAATTTGTCACTTCTGGTACCACGATACAATCAATTAGGTAGGCAAGTTAGCCAGTATAATCATTTTATTTAAAAAACCTCCAATAAACAGAACAAAACAAGATGGCCTTAAATAATAATAAACAACTCCAGTTTTATACTCACTCTGAGTTTTGTTTTCCATGTCCTCCCCAAAGATCTCTTCCACAAAACTGTCAGCAGCATTAGCATTGATATGAGTCTGGTCATCAGGATTTCATATATCCAAAATACCAAACAAGTTTTAATTGGGATCAGAAATGCAGAGTGTTATTTATCCCTCTTTTTCCCACAATTGCCAGTCATGTCAATTTTCTAAAGGGTCCCATCTAAAAAACAAAAAAGGAAACTTCATTTGAAGTCACTGGAACTGTAGAAAATCTCTGAATTTTTCTTCAGGTGGAGTGAAAGGACATTAATATGACATACTTAAAATCCAGATGTACCTGGGGGTTCTGAGTCAGTCTAACTCCTGCCAGCTCCTAGGTTATGTAAGAACTTCATAAAATGTCCCCCAGATAATCAGAAGTATTTTAGGCTTTACATATATGCAAGTTTTCTGTCAGTCTAATGTGATTTCTAATATTTTAACCCAAACGTTTATATAAGTACAGTATTTACTAGAAGTAGTTATACTGACAGATAATTAGCATATCCTGTCCTTCCTGAAATGCCTATGAATTTTACTCTACTATATCTCCCTAATCCAGATCAGGTTCTGTTGGATGCTTTTGCTGACCCACATCCTTGAATGCTGTGTTCATCAGATCTCCAATTAGAAATTGTAATCTTGACACGGTATTTGAAATTTGGACTCTTCTTTCCTATCAGAATTTTTGATTGAGCTCACAGATTAAAATGTATTTTCTTAGAGAAAAAATTCTGAGAAAGTAAAAGCATTTGCTACTTCACTTTCTAGAGATTTTTTTCTTTTAAATAATTTATTTCTCTCATGGTTTAAAGGAAGAATAATTCAGCCTTATAGCTCGGCTGCAACAGAGAAAGAAAATATCAAATGAACCACTTCTTTGTAACATGTAAATGTTATCTGAGTTGCTGTTTATTTTAAAGGAAGTGCTGATGTTGGCACTTGTTCCCTGGGTGTGCTGCCAGCTTTATAGTTGAAGGGATTAGACAGAAAACAAATTAATAAAGTCTAGTTTTTCTGTAGTTAATCAACTGTGACTGTCCCAAAATCAGTTAAAAGTGGTTTCTGGAAAAATCAATCTTTCTCACAGTCCATAGTGCATGGAGAAATTAACAGAAGCACAGTTCTGTCAGTAGGAAGAGTCTACCAGCTCAGTGGCTATGCAAGAGGATTTGCCATCCACTGATAATCTGCTGGAAGCACTGTGGCCAATATCTGCTCTTGATTTCAGAGCTCCATATTCAGGGGTTTTTCTGACAAGTGATTCTGGTTACCATGTTTCCGTGCCAAATCTAGACTCTTCAGCACATCCTGCCCCACAGGTTTATGCAATCATGAACTACACCAACACTGGCTGGTACCATCCATGCCAAATGTATTCTACAGGTGTTCAAACCAGCCGTGATGCTCCTAAAGAGGCTGCACAAGTGAGAGGCTGCAAGTGAAGATAGCAAGGAGAGCCGTCAAAGCAGAGTGGCTTAATCCACTCTTGAAGTCAGCACAAGCGAGAAATCCTCCCTTCTGCGTGGCTCTGAAAGTTTGGCAGAGATTTCATATTGACTCAGTCCAAGCCAGCTGTACAAACCCTGCCTGAAAGTGTGACCTGTGTGCTTTAAAAGCAGAAATGTGGCGAGGGTTTGCTGAAGTTATGAGTAACCTGTCCCCTTATTTCAGGCCACTGAAATTGGTGCTATAATTAACTTCATAGAGGCTTTAAAGAGATGTCTGCAAGTAGCGTCTGATACTCTGCAGCTGCTGATCCTCCCCAGATCAATGCTGGAAGATGATTCCTGGGAGGACAAACTCCCTCTTCAGGGACAAGAAGTGTCAATGTGTGCAAAGTCTTCCCAAGCACCCCATGGTGCACCAGCTATGCTTGAACAGTAACCTTTGATACCTCAGTGTATGCTATAAAATTGCAAAGGTTGCAAATATTTCCTGATGGAAAAAATTAATTAGTCTGTTTTCTCAAATAATGAAGTCCTATAAACTACTAAAATTTAACATCAAGCCTCTTTAAATAACCTTATATTCCCAGCTGTAATGCTACCAATTCAAAAAGACTTAGTAGAATTACTTTAAGAGAATAAGACCATGACAAAATACAGGAACAGATGTTATTGAAGTGCCCTGAAATTGTCCTTCAGTCGGTCAGTCAAGACTGCTCAGCTTTCTGGTTTTCAGTGCAGCTCTACCTTGTGGGGGGGACAGGAGAAGGATGGAATGGGCTTTGAGACGTGACTTTTCTGGATTGCAACTGAAATACATTAACAGTGCAGTAATCATAGTAAAGCATTAGAGGAAGAGCTAGTTGGTAAAGCATCCTGGCTGTTTTGAACAAAACAGAATAATAAAGTTTTACTATTATTTGTATTTTTCCCTGGATTTACTCATTCATTTACAGAGTAAGTGGCACACTACAATTCTAGTAATTGAACAGTTTCCTACTACCTCAGGATCCTCTCTACATAGCAGCTGTAGGAACACACAAAACGCATTTTGCACTGGACAGAAGCCAAGTCCAAAACAATGACAGATTTGAAAGTCTCCTGAATAAACTGGCTCTGTTCCTTATCCTTTGTTTTGTGTGGGTGGTGGCTCAATCAGGCTACCAACACAAGTGCCCTTGCAGGGGCAGCTGGGCTGCATGGTGTGGACATGTCCCTGCAGCCAGCCCGGCTTGTCACAGCACGGCTGACACGCAGATTCTCCCTTCAGCTAAAAGATCAGCATCTCCGGGCTATTGTGTCAAACCATTCACACAGCAACAAAGTTTCTAAAGACTTTAAATAATAGGAAATCATTTTGGAACACAAAGTTGGAAAGTGACAGCCAGGCTTCTGTCTAGTACTCACTAAACCCATCTCTCCCAGAACAGCTGCATCTTGATTTTTCCCAGGATGATGCTACAGTCAGGTTGCAGGTGGCTATGGAGAGGGCAGGCTGCTCCATCCAGCAATGTAACACTAAGTGGTGGCTTTCTGGGATGAAGTTTTCTGAATGTAGGGAAAGTTCCAGAAGTAACTGAGTTTTGTATTGCAATATTTGACTGCAGAGAAGTTCAAGGGGTCCTGGTGATGTGTTGCTGGATACAGGAGGAGCTCTATTTCTGCAGACTTAACAGTGATCTGGTTTGAATTACCAGTCCTACCTTGCTGTTTCTTGCTCAGAAACACTTCACAAAAAACTTCTGTGACAGAACCCCCCTTGGGACATGACTTTAGGGAGGAGTGAGGAACCTCACTGTTTCCCAGCAGGGAAGATTGTTTCCACTGGTAACATTTTTCTCCCTCTCTATGCCTTTGTATGGAGGCAAGGGAGATTTTATCACTTGCTTCTGTTACTACCAAAGTGTGGAATAAAGTACTTTATTTGCATTTCATATACTATTTTTATAGTGTATGAAGAATAATATTTGTGTTGAGCTGTTAAATATTGACAATAGTCCCACCCTATTTATCAAATACTGACAGCTGACCAAGCAAAGGAGTAAAAATTATTTGGAAATTTGGATCTTCTTGAAGCCTTTAAATACATTTCTGGAAGTTGGAGGCTTTCCCAGTTCACACAGCTACTCTAATAGCTAGACATATTTTCTCCCTTCCTCATGCCAAGAACTCAATTAAGAAATATACAGCAGAAGGAAGGCACTTCTAAGGGACTTCACTTTTTTCCCATTCTTAACAGAAGAAAAAAGAAGCAAAAAAAATCTTTGTCTGAAAACAATCAACATAAATGAAGAGCCAGCCTGAATCTGAAAATTTGGGGACTTTGGGATGGAGATCGTGGGGCTAAACAATAATTCTGAACATTACAAATTCCAGCTCCTTACTGACTGTGCCTTTGTTCAGAATGTTCTCTCCAAGATCTTGACTCTGCTTTTGGGTGGAGACTCACTTGGTACACTGTCAGTGCAAACAACACTGAAGTATTTGTTCACAGTGTGAATTCCTACTCAGAGTGGCTACCAAAACCCAGAGCTTGTGCTGTTCTTGGAGAGCATCACTTGGAGTGCAGGAATTCCCTGAGATTCACCTACCAGCAGCAAGAACAAATCTTAACTGAGCAAAGACAAAACTCTACAGAAATTATCTTCTTCCCTCAATATAACTGAGCAGAAGCTATGAAGTGTATTATCCTAGTGAAAACAAACCTTCAGTGGAAAAAGTCCCCTTGTCTTTTTTAAGTGGTATCCACACATGGAGCACATTTCAGTTTGTCAATAGCACACATCCTCTATTAAAAAGTAAATGGCTTCCTTTAGGCTATCAAAAAAGGAGGAGATTTTCATGGACTTTGGCTATAAAGCTATATAAATCCCAAAAGATTACACTATTTGCTCCTTAGAAGCCAAGATAGATGCATAATGCAGAAAAATCTTGTTCTGCCATTGATTTACTGAGTAAACAAGTTTACACTCAGCCTCCAGAATGCAGTTAATCCCAGCTGTGATGGGAAAACATCAAAGGAAACACATTTCTAACAATCATAAAGATACCCACGCAGATAAACTTGAGAATCTCTTATAAAACCCCCCAAGAGAATATAACATTTTTTTTCCATAGATATCTCTCCTTGTGAACTAGATCATTAATTACTGTACTTTGGAGCCACAGACATCAAGAAGCCAGATCTACTGTATTTCCATGTTTAAGCCCAGAAATTTATTAGTGCAATTCCATAATACTTGAAAGATAAGATCAGTTTTATGGCAAATAGAGTAATGTAGAAAAAACCAAAACCTGCCCCTGCCTGTTTGAAACAATGAGATAATTTTAGTTCCAGACAAGCCATTTCCTAACATTACCTAAACCATAGCTCATAAAAGTTTATGGACTCAAATTCCAAATAGAGTAAGTAAACAATGGCTATCAGTATCTTCACTGATGATAACAGCAGTTGGGTGCAATAACATTACTGATTGCAGTGAAGGCAGTTTATTTTACCTGATTCTGCTAGTAGCACTGTTTTTTAAAATTTAAAATAACAGCAAAGAAGCAGAATTGGTACAGGTGGTGTGCCCAGTCAATCAATACATGTTATGGTGCTTGTATGACAGGACTTTTCAAAGACCTTCCTCATCCCATATGTCAGCTTGAAAGTTTTTAACCAGAAGATATTGCTCATTCCCTAGTATAAAAAACCTAAGTATTAGCGACTTGGAAAAATAATAATCTCTCAGAAGACCCATTTCTGATACTATATTGAGTCCAACCTTTTCAAACCCATGTCCTTGGGCCTTTTGAATTTGAATTTGAATTTAGAGATAATCAGAACTCTTACACATCCCCAGTTCATGACACTTTGTCTCAGAATATGAGCAAAACTTATTTTTGTACACCAGAAACAAACAAAAGCCCAAAGAGACCTACACTCTACATAATGTCACTATCATCAATCATAACATGGTCTAATGATACTCTCCCTCTTAAAAACGGACAGTATCAGCAAATTCCCTGGAATATTCCCTGGAACAGTGAATGACTGCAGACAGGGTGAACCCAGGGGTAAGATGGTTAATACAACATAGACACTGACCAAAAAGGATTTTCTTGGATTTTCCCTCCACCCATAACATCATAGGCATGAATTTAAAGCATTATGATCATGCATTTCCTAATACAACAAAACTCCTGGCAGCTCTTGGAAACAATGGCAAAATGCATCTAAACCATGCTCAGCAGAGATGAGATTTCAAATCCCTGTACTCTTGAATGGAAGACCTGTGTGTCTCATGATTGAGTTTTTAACCACAAGCAGCTCTGATAACTGCTCGTCACTGCACCCAAGGGTTTTGGCACATTTTTGTTCATCATTGCAAGGGAAAGTGTACAGGCAACCCATTCTGCGTAAGAGGCTCAGGAGAATTGGAACGTAGTAAAGGCAGATGCACAAGTGGCAAAGACAAATACAAGCAAATCAGACGACTGTGGATGTGGATTCTGACACCAAAGCAGTAGTTCACAAAGTACTATGACATTTTCAGCTTAGTTATGCAGCCCCAAATTCTTTTAAGAAGGAGACCCATCCCAAGTGGACTTCAGGCTTCTTCTTCAAATGAAGGGATTAAAGTAATGGCACAACCAATTCCAACAATGAAAAACAAATAACCAATAACAAATAACCAGCGCTTTACTGTGTAATAAAGAATTTGAATTTACAGAGGATATAAAACAGAAAATCTTTTTTCCAATGCAAATTGCTTTGAAGTATTAAAGAATGGGAGAAATTTTAGTATCACTGTATTATGATCCCACATCATGTAAGAACATGCCTACTCTAGTCATAAAATAATTGCTGGCACTACCAGTTCAGATCTGTTCCCTGGCCCCAGGGCTCCCGAAAATCATGCTGTAAACCAAACCTTCTATTAAAACTTAGTAAGGAGAATAAGATACAGGTCAGACTGGTCCAAGTATTATTTGATGAAGGAAAGACCCTCCTAAGTATTTAGACTTTATAGCTCTAGTTTTTTTTCAGCTGGAATCCATAAATGTTTATCCAGTCTTCCTATGATCTTCTTTGATCTTTTAGGGGTTTTAATTTTTAAAAACACAGATAACATTCCTGTAGCCATATTGGACAAATAAGTAAAGGAGATGACACAGTGATCTGAGCCTTTGTTTGGATTTTCTCTCAATATTTATGAACACCAAGGCAATCCATCATTGGCTGCCAATGCAAAGAAATTCAAACTTACACAAAATACACATGCTGATGTGGTGTAAAGGCAGACCTATGGTGTACAAGAAAGACTTCCCATCAACAGTTTGCAGGGTTTTTGTTGTGTGGTGCTTTTTATTTTTTTAAAGGCATTTGCTACTGTAAGACTATCACCACACCCTTCAATATCAAATGAATTTTTCAAGTGGAAAAGATTGAAGAGAAATAATCCTAAATAAACAAGACAGAGGTTGTCTTCTTGTGAGAAATTTCTTACTGCTGTGAAACAAATATTCGTAAGAGAACTCAGTTCAAGAAAACCAGGCTTTACACTAACAAAAGAAGGTGCTGAAAATAGTCTCCACAGAGGGAAACAAGAAAAGCGTGGTCAGGAAGGTGGTGGTGTGGAGGCTGGGGAGCCCACAAAACCAGGATCCACGGTTGTCCCTTGGAGAGATGGACCCTAAGCCAGCTAAATCCCCTTTGTGAGGGTGAGAACATGGAGCCCTCTCCCCAGAGGCACGGCCGTTATGCGAATGTCCGCCAGTCCCGCCCCCCGTTGGCCGTTGGCCTCTCCACCCCTTTTTCCCTCACACGTTGTCCTCTGGAATGTTCTCCCGTCCCCGCTCACCCATTGGCCCTGTTTTGCTGCAGTGCCCCGCCCCCGCTACCCTATTGGCTGCTACCTTTGGCCCCGCCTCTGTACCGCCCGAGCCCTCAGCCCATTGGGCCCTGGTGCTCTGCCCCGCCCTCCCCCGTTCCTATACCAAAGCCTGGCCCCTCCCCTGCCCCGTCTTCGTCCCTGGACTCCTTTGTGTGGGGATGGGATGAACCTTCCCCGTGGAATCCCATTTAAAGACCCTTCCTACTTCTTTGCTGTTGAGACTACTCGCGAGCTGTCTGGAGTGCGTGTGTGCCTGTGCCTTCGAGCGGCTTCCCCAGCGAGATGCTTCTGGAAGGTCGCGGCACCGCTGCCTCTCGCCCCACCGCCGACCGGCTACCGGTCCGCGACACATGGGACGATAAATGTCGGTGGGTCCTTATTCTGTAGGGTCTAAAATACCGTCATAGTTCTCACAACCAGAGGAGCTGGGACAGGAGTGCTGCTGGGGGGATCCTGAGCAGCACAGACCAACACAAGGACCACACTTAATGGTCACGAGAGCACAGGCACCCTGCAAGCACTCCTGGACAGTGCTCCTCGTGGCCTGTGCATCCTGCTTTGGTCCCTTGCTTTAGCAGGCAAAAAGGAGAAGATCGATTATACAGGCAGCTGATGTGGCAAGGCTCAGGCTAAACATCAAGGCACTGGCGTTCTGTGATGTAAGTTAAAGCACCGTAGGAGGAAGAGTGACATTTTTTTAAAAGCACAGCTTCAAAAACAAACATGCAACAAAGACGGGAGTGTATTCATCCCCTCCTATCACATCTGTGCCCTGCAGGCAATGTTCTGAGAGGAGTCTGTGAAACTTGTACTTGCAGCTATCTCAGACAGCTCCACCTATAACTGTCTCGGCCCTGGCTCTCCCGGAGCCTGACACGCTGCCAGGGCTGTGTACGTGATCCCCTCGTGTTCCTACGCAGTCCTAGCCGTGTTTAACTGCAGTCCTAGCCGTGTTATTGTATGATTCTATTCTAACACGCCGTGCAGGAAAACAAGGTAAACATGAAAAGGAGCTCGGGAGGGCGATTTGCATCCGCCGTGCTCGTTTGCGTTCACTACAGAGGTGCGGGGATCCAAACACGCTGGGCCCCCGAGGCTCCTGGGGAAGGACCGTGCTGCTTTCAGCCCTGGGCAGCTGAACCCAGCCCTTTGGCCAGGCACTTTGAGATGCTCCTGCACTGCAGATGCTGCTGCGACTCCAGCCCGTGGACTGAGCTGCTTAAGTGTTAACCAAGGATTCTGTACGCGTTTTACAGCCAGAGCTGAGCTCCATGCGGGCTGTGGTTGCTGCATTACCTCCATCAGTTGCTGAACTGGCTGTTGAAATGGCAATTGCTTGTTCTAACATCCTCTGGCAGGCTCTGCTCCGTGCCACTCTCCATTCACCCTGCCCTGCCCCCTCGCCTTGGGAGCGCTTCTCACCGCTCAGTTGCTCCTTTCTGCTTGCTCAGGCTGTGTCCCCGCTTCACCTTTGTCGTTTAAGGCTGAGCACAGGCCCCTGTCAGGCCCCTCCTCCTGACATCCCAGACACTAAAGAACGGCGGTCCCGTGCTTCTGTTTCACGCAGGAAAACACATACCGAACAGACTTTGGGACAAAGTTGCCCCATGCCAGTGTCACAAATGCTGTCTGCACAACACAGTCTCTCAAGGCTTGCACAGACCTACTCCTGTGAAAAGTCCCAAGGAACGTTTACCTTTCGAGCTGAAATTTGTAACCAGAAAGTGTCACTCCAAACTACATGGGCTCAGGGATGCTGTGGAAATTAACTGACACAAAACCCACGCTGAAAACAAGGGAATTTATAACCAATTACTAATGGATGCCCTGTACCAAAATTACCAAATATTTCTGCCTCTTCCAGATCCTTAAAGCTGAACTTATTCCTTGAGTCTATTGGAAAAAGTGAAAGAGTTCCCCTGTACATGTACTTATTGCAGAATTAGTTTTGTACTGTGGACTGAGCACAAATGAATTGATTTGCCTAATAAAATTATCAGTATATGTATGTGTCCTCATGGCTGTTAGTCTGAGCAGAGAGACTACAGTTCTACAGCTAGATAGGGAATGCCTTTTAAAAATGTACTCTGAATACTTCATTAAAGATTTTTGGCATAGCTGAGGTTTCCTGTGTTCTGAACACTGCACAGACAAGAAGTGCTGAAGCAAACAATGGCACTTTACTAAAGGCACAACACCACACAAAAGAAAAGAGTATTTCCCAAGAAAAACTTGGGAATAACATGGCCTAGCAGAGAAATTTTGGCAGGGGGCAATTTCCTTCATCTCTCTAGAACTAAAGATGCCCAATTTTTCAATATAATACTACACAAACTAATCTTCCCTCTAAAATGCCTTGTGCTTGCCAAGATTTTTTTCATGCATCTTGAAAAACAAACAAAAGCTTGTTTTGAAAGAAATATGAAAGGAACCAAAGGAATTGTGTTGAGCCAAAAGTCCTGCTTTCTCCACCCTCACTGTACTCATCTGGAAAGCATCTGGCAAACAAATCCATTGATAGTTTAGAAAAGTCTTTTATCTATCCTCACAGATTTAAAAGGAAAGTGGAGAGCATACACATTCTGAACTAATTGCACATCCTCTTTGTACTGTTGCCATTTTGAAAAGATGAGAATACAGCACACAATACACACATAAAAAGAAAAAGCCTTTCTGGTAAGGCTGCATGAAACTCAGGTTAGTAAAACTTGCAGAATAGAGGGCCAGCTACATTAACAATGAGTTGTCCAAATAAACACAGATGAAGGACAGCATATAAATCCTGCCTCCATACTGTAAGTGATGCCAGAGCAGGCAACATTCCCTCCTTAAGCAGAATGGCAGAGTGTACATCTCTCCCCTGGTACATAAATCTAAAGCATGTGAGACACGGGAGGAAATGATGGTGCCTTGCATGCATATTTATGTAAATGCTATGATTACACTCAGTAATCAAACCAGCAGCATGCAAATTTGAACATGCATCATTGAAGAAATGAAAATATTTATATAACAGCTTAAGTGGGAAACATTTAGGACAGTCCTTTGCTAGGAAAAGATTAATTTTCAAATAGCTGACTATTGTAAAGTTGGAAGCTGTTTTTTTATTAGAATTTGAGCATTCAGCAAACTTCTGAGGACCTAATTCCCTTCTGTGCTTACAGGTGTCCTCAGGAATCAAATTCCCCTCAGAATGAAAACTTAAACCTAAACCAGTATAAATTGCATAATCACTATGATGTATATATCAAAATCTCAATTCTTTGTTTTAAGTATTTTTAGTATTTGGCTTCCTGCAGCTTCCTGCAATGAAAAATACAAGTGCTCCAATGCAATTTCCTCCAAAGTGACCACAGTATTGCTTTCTCACACCTTCCTCAAACACGTAAGATGTACATGCAAGATAAGAACAAAAAAATACATTATATGAACCATTGCACTATATTCTTTGGCAGATGCATACTCTCAAACATTATTTTAAATCTGTTAAAGAAGTTAAAACAGATTTGCAAATGACTCAGACTGATCAGAGCTCTTGGGAATGCTTTCTTGGCTGTCTTGCAATCCAGAACTAAGAAGAGATGGGGGAGGAAGCATTAGGGGGCTTTTTTTGCAGGTAGTTTCATGTTCTTAGCATTATCAAACTGGATTTAACAGGCTGTAACATTGTCTCCTCATGTCTTGGAAACTTGGGTGGCTCAGCTGTGCAGCAAGCAGTGTACTCACTGAGAGGAAAGGTCACACTACTGAAGAAAACAAAGCAGTCCTCGAAATACTGTGAGCCACGGAATGTCTGGGGTGATTTGTCCACGTTTTTGTTTCTGATCTATAATGAGGGCTGAAATTTGTTTTGAAGGATCTATTTTGGAATGCAGTGCAGGCTGCCGTGCTGATGACATTAGAGGATGCCTGGCAGGCCTCGCTGTCTTGCCACATGCTCCTCCCAGCTGCAATTCCATTTTAGCCATTCCTCTGAGCTCTCTAATGGACTATCAGAGCCTGAGGATACAGATGTTAACAGCTCCCATCAGTTATAAACAAAAGCAAGTACAAATAAAAATCAGTTTTCCTCTTCCTGAAAGGCTGACTACTCATCTCTTGCTAGCGATAGTGATTAGGTGAGACTGAGTTACCATTGTAATGCCAGGCTATTGCTTGTGAATTTCTAAGTGTCTCTCACACAGCAGAAGTCTCTCACTGTCTCTCCAACAATCAGGGTTAGACACAGAAAGGTGCTATGTTCTTTCACTTTCTTTGATTTCCTTCGACTCACTACCTATTTTATCTCCCCATCTTTGCATTCTGTTCTGATTAGAGCTTAGCTTCAAATGGACAACAGTATTGCTACCACTTTTTTGCATTCCTACTACTTTTGCATAGTGGGATTTGGGTAGTTTTTCAGGTTAAGAAAACTGGACAAAAGCTTTACTGACAGAAAGATATCTAACATTGCAAGAGAAATTCCAAGAGCTGTTTGTCATCTGTTGGCTAGGGGAACAGACAACCCCCAGACACATTTAAAAAAAAACCAAACTCTTCCAGTAGAAGAAAAACAGGATTTATAGGATTTAGAGTGAGCTAACATACAATGCAATTTTGTGCCTGTCAATCCTCACTCATTCTTTATTAGGCTTTAATAACCTTTTAATAATTATGATAGCATCCCACTTCTCTCATGGAATATTGTATAAAGTGTACTTCATTTAAAGGTTTTATTATTTCTGTCACTTAATTCTGTCTAAGACTAGGGGGACAGAAGTCAGCCCACTACATATACAGCAGTAAAATTATATTATCCCATTGGATTTCTATAGGACTCTCCCAGAATTTTAAGCCAAAGAAAAGGTGATCTGAGTCTATGCTATAATTATCATTCAAATACACTGATCAAAAGAATCACTGGCCAAAGTTCATCTGTAAAGTTTATGAGAATCTTCTAAACAAAAGGTATTTCATATGGTTAGTTCAGAAAACAACAAGCAAGCTCTAGTACTATTAGTTCAGAAACTGGATCACAGCCTCTTGAGACAAAACCTTCCCAGTCTTCTGCAAAAGCCTTTCAGCAGAAGTAAAAATTAAACCTAGATTTTGCTATTTAACACCTTTTATTGTTTTTTGTTAAGTTTGAATTCCTCTGACAAAATACAGCCAAACCACCCATTTCACATCTGATTACTACTTGTGCAGTTTTATTAGAGATCATGGAGCCTTATACCTCGTGGCAGTTAATGCAGTCAGCATTTCATGAACATTTCAGAACTGAAGCCTGTCCTTCCCCTTCCTGGTTCACACTGTCTACATTCTGTTTATTTCAGAATGTTTTTGTAGGTCCTAAGCCTGATTTGGCTCTGTTGATATTAACTCACAGGCTGAAAGTATTAATGGCAAAGGTTACAAGAAGATCTCATTCATCTCATTATTCTTACCAAGACAGAATAGTGAGGTTAGACTCAAGTTCATTACTATTACACCAGGTATACCATTACCTTTTTGTCCAGTATTACAACTGGTTATTTTTAGAAAAGACTCACAACTAAGATTAGTTAACCAAAATGTTACACATTTCACAACTTCCACTAAGATCTTGTTCTACACCTAGAAAACCCCAAACCCTCCTGAAGTTTTACTCATTTCTGAAAGAAAAGGTCTCTTCCAACCTTGATGATTGTATGATTCTATTCTAACTGGGCACATCTGTGCTCCCACAGCAGCACTGTCTGCTCTTGCTGGGGGCATTGCCATCTCTCCCAGATGGCAGCAGTGGCTGTCTGCAGAGGGGCAGGGGGTATCTGTGCCCCTTGGATATCACCACCCTGGAGAACAGCAGAGAGACTGAGTCTGGATATGCTTTAAGTTAAATTGCTTTTTGCTTTTGCTAACCATAAAATGAGGCATCCAGTTTTTCAAAGCATCACTGTAGATAGTCCCTAGACTGGGCTGTAAAAATCTGATTTTTACACACAAACCACACAATGAATCCAACCCCTTGTACTCTTTGGGGTCTACCTGTGTCTTCCAGATCTGATGCCTCACAGATCTCAACATACCTGAAGTTATCCTTTCTTAAGTAAAGGTTTTATCCTTCCTGTCTACCTGTAAGTAGAAACTTATTCCTACCTACATTCCCTTTGGTAAAACTGCTTACAAGCTGAGCCTTGCTAGATATGCAATAATGAGGTGAGAAATGTGGTGTTACCTTTACAATTCTTGCACACTTGCTAACAGCTGGGTGAGACACGAGTCCGTATACACCAGGGGATGGTTCCAGGCACAGCAGCCTCCATTGGCATATTACCTATAAATTCCTATGCAAATCCTAATAGCACATCACTTAAACATAGTCTGTCAAGCAAAACAACCTCTTAGATCTTTTATTTTTCCACTGGAAGAACCTTACATCAAAATTAGCATGGTCAGTGGTACAATTATGCATACAGACATTAGATAATCAAATAAAACCCTTTGGGTAGTCTGTACTGACAGGCTGTGATGACTGGCCTACTTCTTAGATTGACAAATCCTATAACCTAATGCTTCTACAATCTTAACTTCTCCCTCTGGGCCCAGTAAATTACTGACTGCTGCTCCCTGTACAGCAGGATTTGGTAGAGAAAGTACAGGGACAACTGGTTTTAATAGAAAAGAGCAAACACATAAACACTGAGCCAGGATCTCCAGAGATATCTAAAGAGGCACCCAGAGAAGGCCTGACACCAGCTGCTCACTATATCCTGTATCTTTCTGATCATAAAGAGGCTCTACCCACCCAAAACAAAAGCACTTAACAAATCACAAATGCAGTACTTGAGAAAAAAACTGTGAAATGACACACACCTTACTCAGTGATCCAGTGAAGAGCAAATTTAAAATATATTTGTTTTTCTTTCCAGAGCAGCACTACTTCTGCTTTACAGAGTCTTTGTAAACTCAAAGGAGAATCACAAACTAAGACAATATTCAAACCAGAGACTAAGATCACGTTACAGCTGCCTTTTTAGTATACTCTAGATATCAATTGTTTCTTGACTTTGGAAAAAGTTAACAAAAAGAAGCAGCACCACCAGCAGCATTCCTAAGAGTCATGCTAACCTCATGCTTCAAACAACAGAAATATTGTTACCAATTGCCATGATGTTATAGTTGCATGACATGGCAGGAAATAAATGCAGTTTCCAGGACACAAACTGAGGTGCTGTGAGAAAAATACTATGGATTGAATTCTTTCTCCTCAGCTGAAAAGAGAAAAAGCAGTCAAAATATATACAGACCCATGACATACAGCAGGTCACTTGTAAGTCAAGAAATTACCTGTGTAGTAATTAAAAGAAAAGCCACAGAAGTTACAACAAAATTCTTAAGTTGCTCTGTAGTTAGAAATCTGGAACTTAAGGATGAGATTTGAGACAGACATACAGATGTCTTTTCTAGCACAGGAAATTGGGATGATTCCAGATTTTTATTTAGCAAATTTCACAATTATTGAAATGGTCCAAGAACTTGTGGGAAATGTCATCCTCTTGTGCTGTCTGTAGTTTTGCCATTTTCTTTGTTGATATAGACTTTGTTTTATGGTTTTGAAAAGCAGTTTTGCAGTCCAGGGGCCTGTACTTTTAACTCCTTAATACCCTCTGACCTGACCACTTCTGCACTGTTACCTGTAGCTGCAAGGCTGACCTGGTGCAGGGGTTCTCTTTCAACCCAATGGGTTAAATTTCTTAAAAGAAAAGAGCAGGAACCTTAATTTGCATTAGCAGCACTAATGCACACAAGATGTTGCAGTGAACAATATTGCAATATATTTAGTCATACTGCAGGATACCACAAGTATGAATTCTTTTCCGATTGTAACTATCCCCACAGAAGTGCAACACAGAAAAAAATTACTGTTTTCTTTTTCTCACATAACCTTTTTGACAGGTTTTCTTTTAGGATTTCAATGTGTAGCCCATGGTCTTTTCTTTGATACCAAGAAATTTGTCACCTTTAACATCAGGCTAAAGGAACAACAGGAAGTAACAACAGAGAGTCTTATCCAGAAAGCCACGAATAGATTCCTGTATCTGTTGATGCATTTTACTCAGTCATCTCTTACAGAGGTGTTAGGTCCCAGAAAAAGAAAAATTAAGATTCATTGCATCAAAACACATCTCAGAGTCTTATGTGCTTCCTCTATTCTTTAAAACTCAGTGCAGTCTTATCTAGCTGGTTCCCTCCACAGGGATATCCCTCCCTCAGCTTCCATCCATAGCAGAAATTTGCATTCCTGCTCAATGCCTATGTTTATTTTTGGACATATGCACTCATTCTATTGAGTGATAAAAGCCCTGGGTGCCTAGACTGATCTGAGCAACTATCACAGGCAACTGCACAACTGCAGGCAAACTCTAAGCATGTTTGCTTATTTCCCACAACAGGTTCTGTCCACTGAAATATGGCTTGAAATTAAAGGGTAAGCGAAAAACAGTAAGGGGGAAGGGAAGGAAAGGAAGGGAGATGAAAACAACTTTATTTAACCATCCTCTGTCACTCTACAGACTGTTCCTGTTTAATCTTGCCTTGAGGTATTCCTTGTAGATGTTACATGGAAGAACATCATATGGGGGTTGTTCACACACATACAGTTCTGATGGAAGAACAGGATTATTTCCTGGGCTGCTTCACTCACTGATAGGATCATTCTGTACCTCTTGCTCCTCTAGACCTCCCAACAAGGCTCTACCTGAGTAGTCTGCTTAATTTAGTCTTAAATGTGTGAAACTCACCTGTCTACATTGTTGTAAAAGATCAGGCAAAGGTATTGGAAAGTCTTTGGAAACAAGAAATAGAAACAACTACTCCCCTTCTGCACATCCTTGCCTGGGGATCCTTTATCCCAGTGTGGGATAAATTTGGGCTGTGTAAGATCCATGAAGTGGCAGTCAGAAGAATTGTATTCTGCATGGTCCTTATCAGAGAATAATTACTGATTGGTATTTCTCCCTCTGATTCAAACCTTGGTTTTATTAGCTACGAAATCAACCACTGCAGCTTGGTGGGAAAGTCACCCTGAATTAACTTCCTGAAC
>WAAG01079542.1:10791-28122 GCA_013390105.1 Tichodroma muraria
GAAAAGGTACCTGAATGCTCTCTGGAAAACAATTCCAAGGATTTGGGGGATAAGGGAGAGCTCCACTGACCACCTGGGGCTGCAGGGAGACACTCCTAAGGGTCATTAACAGCTTCAACCACTGCAAGAACAGCTCTGAGACAGTTTAGGAAACATAAAAATAGGTCAATATTTATTTTACCCGTGAGTCCAGTCCCTGCTGGGCCAGGGACACAGTCCCTGATGTTTTCAGGCTTGTGGAAGTTTTGGCACACAGGGATTTAGCTGTGACTAAACTGAACTGTGCTGGAGGAAGCATCTCTAAACCCCCATCATCCATCACACCTCACCTGAGACCTACACCAAACTCCCACCAAGAGCAGGCTCTGAACTGGCAGCAGTTTCACAACACCCAGCAGAGGGACAGCAGCAGCCCAGGGACTGGGAGGTGGTGCAGGAGATGGGGAATTCGTGCTGAAGAGAAGGTGCCTGTGGTCTCCAGGGAAGGAAAACACTGATTCATCCACACCAGCACCGTCCTGATTTAAGGGGCACAGCAGGCACTTCTTTCTCCTCAACAAGCACAGCCCTGGTGTAAGAGCAGCTTGTTCTGGTGTGAGTGACAGCACAGAGCAACCAGACCATCCTGAGGTCAAATACAGCAGGATTTGTCCCTTACAGAAGTAATTGCTTTTTGCCCATTTCTTGTGTTTCTTTGGGAACTTTTAAGCAGGTTCCTGAAAGCCCCAGCCCAGGGAATGCTGGTCCCCTGTTAGAGCTCTCCTGCCTCAGCAGCAGTCTTGTCACTTTGGTTTCCTAAAACCCACAGATTGAGTGAAGCTGTATCTTAGTCTCCATCCCCCCCATCAATCAGTCTGCTCCTTCTTCCCAAAAGGATGAACTCCAAAAGGGATTGTTACACTCAACACAGTGCTTGGGAAATTTAGGATTGAAGAGCATCTGGCCATGCTCAAAACCTGTGTTTAACCCCCTTGCCCACCCCCTTGTGACATCCAGTCACTAAATAAAGCCCCAAATTTGTTCCCAGTGCTCCCTTCTCCCTGCTCCTCCTCAGTCATACTGCAGCAGGGAGTAGAAAGGGATGGAATTGAGCTTTTCCGACCCTTTCAGGGCTTTTAACTCTACGACCACCAGGCACTCCAGGATTTCAGCCTTCAGCCTGCTCAGCAGCTCGCAGGCAGCACGCATGGTACCTGTGGAGGGGAGCAGAAACATCCTCACTCCAGGACAGCTCCCAGCCCCACAGCCACCCCTGCTGCTGCCAACAGGTTGTGGATACCAGAGAGGTGTGGATACCCCTGGAAGTGTCCAAAGCCAGGCTGGATGGGGCTTAGAGCAACGTTGGATAGTGGGAGGTGTCCCTGCCTGTGGCAGGGGGTGGGACTGGATGGGATTTATCCAACCCAGCCATTCCATGATTCCACAAACACAGGTGTACGTGGGTCACACGTGCTTCCCTCACCTCCAGTTGCCAGCAAGTCATCCACAACCACCACTTTCTGTCCTGGTTCCACAGCATCGCTCTGGATCTCCAGTTCAGCCTGCAGGGAGCAAAGAGCAGCTTTGTTTTAGTCTGGCCTTGGAGAGAAACCCCTCACGAGCTGCTGGTTCATGCTGGAACACAGACAAGTCCTCAGCGACATTAGCCTAAACACTCAGCACCTAAAATCCCAAAACCCCCACAAATTCCAGCTACAGGGGAGCGCCACAGAAACACAGAGCAGGGAGGGGATTGCTGGGCCAACCCTCTGGCACGCCAAGATCCTGAACTTTCATCGTGTGAGTCATGGAGGAATCTTCTCCCAGAGCAGCTCTCCAGTGAAGAAAGTCTCCTGTCCCGCATTGGGGAGCTCTGCCTAGAGCTAGATCCAAACTGGCACCTGTTTGGACATGTCACATGGGCTTGTCCCATGCTGGGCTTGGCCCAAACAATCCTCATGGCTTAGGCCTGGCTTTGGGGGTTCTGCTGCCGTTAGTTCCTAGTGGGAGGAGCACAGATTGAGGCTCAGTCCTCGGAGCAGCCGCGGGGTTACGGGGCAGGAACGGTGGGAAGCCATGCGGGAAGGCTCTGACTTACAGCACTTACTGCCAGAGCGGGGAACACTCTCCGTGGTCATGCCCCTGAATTCAAGCCAAAGAAAGCCATTTAGCACCAAGTCTGAGCACCAACCCCCTGAGAAGAATCATGGCACAGCACCAAACATCACCCACGGGCACAAACGGAGTGACCGTGGCTCGGCGCCGGCTCCCGGCGGTTGTGCCGTGCCAGATTATCCACGGCATCAGAACCTGGCCTGGGACCCCCTCCCCACTAAAACCCCAGGGGTTTTAGCACCCCTGGCCCCCCAGCCTGAGCCCGGGCTCCTGCCAGGCCTCACCTTGCCATATTCCAGGCTGTAGGAGATGGACTCGGTGGCACCGGGGAGTTTCCCCTTTTTCCGCACGGGCACGAAGCCGATGCCCAACCTCTGTGCCAGGGGGGGCCCAATGAGGAACCCACGGGAGTCCAGGCCTGGGGGACAGAGCAGGAATCAGGGAATCAATCACCTTGAAAAAGGCCTCCAAGACCATCAGGGCCAACCATTCCCCAGCATGGCCAAGGCCATTGCTGAGCCATGTCCCCAGGTGCCACAGCCACATATTTTTTGGAATGGTGACTCCACTACTGCCCTGGGCAGCCTGTTCCAATACCTGATCACCCTCTCAGTGAATTCATTTTCCCTCACATCCAACCTAAACCCTCTCAGGTGCAACTTGAGGCCTTTTCCTCTTGTCCCATCACTCAGATCAGAGCCATTTCACTGGGGGAGGGTCTTGGCACACCCCCCCACCTCCCCCGTTTTATCCTCCAGTTCAGGGGGGCTCTAAAAGCAATTTGTTGTTCAAGTCACTTCTGAGGGTAGAAAACACAGCCCACACTCCTGTTCTCACCCAGCTGTGCTGCTGCTGGGCCCCAAGAACCCATTTCCCTCCCCTGTGACCCTTCTCCTTAGAGATAAACCCAGCACGGCCCCGGTATCAGTGGCCACACAAGCAGGAGCTTTGTACCTCTGGGCAGACTTCACTTATTCACTTGTTGGTCTGTGCTCCTTGAACCCCGGGCTGTGGCCCAGCCCAAGCACTTTGCCAGGTGAGTTGAGAGCTGTTCTGGCCACCGAGGCCGTTTGTGCTGGCCTGGAAAGGCTCCCTGAGGCAAACAAGGTGGGACAGGGTCTGTCCGCCCTGGGGACGGTGAGGCCCCGCAGGCACAGCAGGCTTTGTATGCTCCCTCCTTTTTCTCCTTTTTAACAACGAATTATGCAACTGGCACCGAAGTGTCAGAGGGCACTGTCACATCCCAAACCAGTATTTCAGGAAATCACAGGAGGAGGTGAAGGGTATAAACTGTCCTGGGGTTACCACAGGCAGAGGCCAATGTTCGGGTGATTTCCATGTCCAAGGGCTACAACATTCCCGAAGGGCCACCCCACACTTCCCACCCGGGACACACTTCCCTGGCCTCGGGGATGTTCAACCAACACTCACCCACAATGAAGTCGATTTTAGGGAAAGATGCCCTCACATGATCCTCCAGAAGATCAATCAAAGTCCTGAACGCCACAGGGTCCTTCAGCAAGGGGCTTATATCGCTGCAATGAGGGAGGGCAGGGAATGAGGGACCTGCGGGGGCTGCTCTGGAAACGCCGAGCTCCTGAGCCCAGAGAGGGCTCCTGCCTGGGGCTGCCAGGGGCGGGCATGGGCAGCGGGGACAGGAGCTGGCAGCGCGTCCCGCCCTGGCTCCATCCCCAGCCCTGGCGCCATCCCCGACCCCATTCCCATCCCCCGTCCTGCTTCCAACCCCAGTTCCGCCTCCAGTCTCCGTCCTGGTTCCCTCCCCGATCCCATCCCTGGCCCTGGTTCCGGTCCATCCCTGTCCCGGTCCCCATCACCGCTTCCGTCCTCATCCTCGCCCCCATCTCCACCCTGTTCCCACCGCCGTGCCGCTGCCCACCCCGGCCGCACCGGAACAGCACGCCGGGCTCCGGGAAGTCCGGGAAGGACCGGACGCGGTCGCGCACCGTCCGCAGCCGCTCGTGGNCGCGCGTGGAGCATCCATCCCCCCCCGGTGCGCGGAGCTCCGGTATCCCGGAGCACTGAACATCAGTCCCTCCGGTATTTGGAGCTCCTGTACCCCGGGGCATTGGAGCCCCATTCCCCGCGGTATTTGGAGCTCCTCTATGCTGGAGCATGGAGCATCGGCCCCCCGGGCACACGGAGCTCTGGTATCCCCGTGCACAGAGCCCCGAATTCCCAGTGCACGGAGGTCTGATACTCCAGACATGGAGGTATCCCAGAGCCCCCACCCCCCCCAGAGCATGGAGGTCTGGTAGCCCAGGACATGTGGCATCCATACCCCCGGTGTGTGGAGCCCTGACTCCCGGGTGCGTGGAGCTCTTGACAATTCATGCACGGAGCCCAAATTCCCCCGCACGTGGAGCTCTGGTAACCCTGGAGCATGGAGCTGCAATTCCCAGGTGCGTGGAGCCCTGGCACCTTAGCAATGGATGGAGCCCCAGGCTCCCCTCTGAAGAATTCCCAGGTGGAATTCCTGTGTGGAGCTGGATTTCCCTGCCTGGCCTCAGCCTCAGAAGGGAGCTCCCTGCCTGGGGGTTCCATTTCCATCCCCTCACCCTGCCCAGCCTTCCACAGACAGCAAGCTCCTCAGGACTTTATTGTTTCCTGCTTTTCCATCCCTCATCACCTCGTGTGAACTCCTGGAGTCATTCTGAGTTTGTTAAACCCCCTGGTCAGGATGAGACCCACGAGGGACAATAAACACAACCCCGGGTCCTGGACCAACAGCTCCTGGTGTTACCGAGTCCTGGGGAGGTCAGGAGATGGGGTCTCTGGGAGCTCCCATCTCCCAGTGGTGAATGTTGTTTGGCCATGCAAAATCCACCAAATGAGTTCAGATCTCCTCTTCCATTAGCAAATACACCTTGGATCTGCTCCAAAGCCGTCCGGGCACGGCTCGCTGCGGAAAGCAGAAGCAGTTTGAGCCTGTAACACCCCTGGCTGAGCTCAGTGTTTGCTGCTGAGAGCTGGGACTGGGAAAACTTCACCCACACCCTCTGGACAGCCCCTGCCATGGGCAGGGACACCTTCCACTAGCCCAGGGTGCTCCAAGCCCTGTCCAACCTGGCCTTGGGCACTGCCAGGGATTCAGGGGCAGCCACAGCTGCTCTGGGCACCCTGAGGCAGGGCCTCCCCATCCTCACAGGGAGGAATTTTTTCCCTAATATCCCATCTAACCCTGCCCTCTGGGGAAGCCATTCCCCCTTACCCTGCCCCTTGTCTGAAGTCCCTTCAGGACCCCTTCAGGCACTGGAAGGAGCTCCAAGGTCTCCCTGGAGCCTCCTCTTCCCCAGGCTGAACAACCCCAACTCCTGTTAAGGTTAACTCCCTCTGCTGCCAGAGACAGCCCGCGCCCCCTTCACAACCATTCCCTCACAAACTAAGATTTTCCCTGCGCTCAGATTATCTCTTTGGCACCAGCAGAATCCTCTCGGGCAGCTGTTCCAGGGGAGCAGACACCGGGGGAAGGACGCGGCCTTCCAGTGGAACCAGGGCTCTGCAGCGCTCGCGCTCCCTGGGATGAGCTGGACGCGTTTCTCCTGTGACCTTACAAGCACAGCACTGGACAATGAGCTATTCCAGCAACTCCTCTTCTTCCTGGCAGATGGAATTGCTGATGGAATTTATCTGCCTACTCGTGGAAATAAATAAGCAGGAGCTTATTTCCTGGGAAAAAGGATCTTTTCAGCCTGCCAGGCAGCTCCGCTTCTGCCTCTCACTAACGGAGGGGCCGGAGCGGGGGATCTGTGTCACCCCTGCCCTGTTTGTGACCCCTCCACGATCCCACCCTCACTGCAGGAGACTCCACCGCATTTTCCTGGAGGCTGAGTGAGGTTCTCAGGCCCCTCATCCCAACCAAACCCTGGCAGACCTTCACCAGGATGAGCTGCTGCATGCCCCCACTGCTCACCCCACAAGGAGGGATCTCTCCTCCTGGGATATGGGATCAGTCTGTCTCCATCAGTTCTGCTGGGAAGGGCACAAAGGTTACACCAAATCGGACTTGCAGTGACCCAGCTGCCAGAAATCATGGTTAAAAGACAACATTCCTGAGATTCCTGTCTGAACTGATTTATCCCCCATCTCCAAGGATTCCAACTGCACCCACCGGCACAGACCAGACTGGAACACCCCAAGGAAATCAGTTTTCCCTATGATTGTTCCACTTTTCAAACAACACTGATGACTCTCTACTGCAATTTCCATCTGCAAAGAACTTTCCTAGGACCCCTTTCCAAATGTGATGTCAAAGGGCTCTGGAATATCACCCGGGAGGTGACTCCACATCCCCTCATGGCTCGGAGAGGTTCAGGGCTGATCTGTGCATGGCAAAGAAATCACCACCTGGAATCTGGATTCCTCCAGGAGACTCGGGGTTTGCCTCTTTTCTGGACACCGAGGTCATCAGTGATTTAAAAGTGCTTTGAGATCCTGATAAGAGAGGTGTTATTAGCCAGGGAGCACAGAAACTGGGAATATAAAAGCTTGGGAACTAACTTGAATCAGCTTAACCAGGCAATTAAAGAGCTGTGCCGAGCCTGGAAGTTTCTGTTCCATTCAGGATTTTAACACTTAAGTGAGAAGTGGAACAAAATGCCCTGAATTTCAACATCCCCCTTCCACGAGGGAAAACGAGCACAAAAATTTCCCTGCAAATCCACTGGAATGTTTCGTTTCAATCTCAGCTGGGGAAACTCATGCACTTTAAACCCTTTAAAAAAAAAAACCAAAAAACAACCCAAAAACCAAACCAACCAAACTTGAAATATCTTATTTCAACACCAGAAGAATGCAGCTTCCCAGCCAGATCCCTGGGCTCGGGATAGAAGCCTCAGAGCTGGTCTTGTCCCCCTAAAAGAGGGAAAAGTGTCGTGATCCAGCTCTGCCTCCCTCGGAGCCCAAGGCAGCACCTCCTGCCTGCTGCAGCAGGTTGGATCAGGCCCTTGGAAAAGACACAAAACTCCTCTCTCTCCCCTGGCCAGCCTGGATTTTGTGTCTGATCCAGAACTAATGGATTTGGCTCGCATTCCTCGCTGCTGGCTTTTATCTGTTCTCCCTTTCAGCTGGGAATTGTGCTACCAACCTCCTGTCACCCAGAGGGTGTTAAGTGACTCCAAGAGGGACAAAGGCCCGGAGAGCTGCCAGATTGCCTCTCTCCAGAAGCTGGAAGGCAGAGGTTTTTTGTCCCTCCTAAAAGATCACGAGCTTCTGGCTACGAAACCACCTTTATTTAGGATTTATATAATCCCAACTAGACTTCAAGCAACAAGAAAACTTTAAACGGTGGAAGGGGATATAAAGAAAACAGGCAAATGGAGCCTTGGTGTTTAAAATAGCCATTTTCCAAAGGAAAAAAAGAACCCAAAATGGGATTTCAGTCCTTCCCTTGCAGCTGTTCTTAAAACCTGACAGTTTAATTCGAGGGGCAGCACAGTGTCGCCTCCTGATAACATAGACAAACATCCAGTGCTACCAGAAAACAAAAGGAAAAGTCGATTTCCAAGTATTCTAACTGCTAGGAGAGATGGAAAACAGGCCATTCTAACTGTGGAACAGTTATAAGGAAGCTGAACAAGCAAAGGAACTCTTAAGAGAATAGAAGTGTGTTTAGTTTGTAAAGTTTCCCAGTGCTGAGGACAAGGGCAGGATCCCTGGGGAGGGATTTCTCTGCTGGCTGTGCTCCAGAGGCTGCTGGGGACCCTGCAGCCAAGAATCACCTCCCAGCACCCCAAACCTCCCTCCCCCCAAACTCCAGTCAGTTCTCACCTTCCTCAGGTCCTTCTTCAGCTGCTGGAATTCTTTCATGGGGTTATTTCAAAGCTGTTGTCACTGGGGAAAATAAGAGTGTCCAACCTTGAGGAGATCCTTTACGTGAAACCAGGAATTTTGGGATGCTGTCCATGATGTTTGGGAAAGGCTGGAGGTGACAGGCATGGGAGCTGCCACTTCCACTGCTGTCCCAAGTCCCACAACCTCCGTTCTTGGAGAAATCAGTTCCACCTTGTTTAAACAAATCCCACTGGCACTGCCCAAAAACAACCCCCAGGTTCTACCAGCAAACCCAAGGGATTAGCTCCCTTCCCTCATTCCAAACTTCCCCCTTTTCCCCTGGACACCACATTCCTGAGGCTCCCCTCGGACAGGCAGAGCCATGTTCTCCTTCCCTGCTGCACTCAGGGCGCTTTGCAGGGCATTAACCTTGGCTCTAAGTGTTGGGAATTGATCTGCAGCTTCCCAGTTCCAGCGTTCAGCTCCCCAAATTGTTGGTCCCCAGGGACCAATTTGCCACCGAAATAATCCATTTGTCGCTGCAGGATTTGAAATCAAGGCTCCACTTTTGCAGCCAGAGCCTGGAAATGCAGCCGGAGTTTTTCCACGATTATTAGTTCCATCCATTTCGGAAGCTTCTCTGCACGGAGGGTGGGATGATAACAGAGCCTCAGGGGCAGAGCTGGGAGGCTTGAGAGGCTCAGCTAATTGGAAATTAAAGGCAAGAAAGAAATTCTTTGGACTCTTAGGCCAGGAAGATATTAAGCTTTTAGTGCTCAGCATAATAAACATAAAGAAAGGAACATCACAGCCCTAAACTCCAGCATTCCTTCAGCATTTCTCTCCCCTAGCTTGAGAACAGAAGCCACCACCAGACCAGTTTGGCTGCTGCAGGTCCCTGAGTGGCCAGGAAATCCCTCCAGCCCCACTCCTGCCCCAGTTCCCAAACTGGGAAGCCTCAGGCCAGCAGCTCAGGATGGTTTTTAAGGGCAGATGTGGCCACTTTGTGCCCTGAGTGGGTAATGGGGACTACAGGCACCATCCCCACCCCTGGGCTCACCCTGGTTCCCCCCCAGCCTCACCCTGTGGGCTGGGAGATTGATCCATGGTAAAAATAATTCTGGGAAAACAAACCAAGTTAATTTTAACCCCAGTGAGTCCCATGATCCAGGAGGTGAATCTGGGAGAGTGCCCCAAAGCGAGGTGTGTCACTCCCTTGGCTTACAGGTGAAATCACAGGCTGCATTGCTGATAAATTAGTTTATTTCTCCTCATTAGTTCTTCACCTCACCACTTTTAAACCTGTACATTTTTAGGAAAGGCATTAATTTAAAATTCCTCCTATTATCCAGCTGTAAAACAACTATTCCTATTTAAATTTAAAGCAGAAGCTTTGTCACATTAAACCCTGATTATTTATTATCTGCTTCGTGTCCTTTTATTCTAAACAGATACTCCATGCCTTCACTTACTTGCTTTCAAGTGCAAAATTTCCCTCCAGGATCTGTGTCCTGAGATTGTTCCAGGGAGGAATGAGGGTTTGCTGTGCTGGGAGGGGGGACAAACCCTGTGGCTGCTCAGAGCAAGTTCCAGGGGCAAAGCAGGATCTTCCAAAGTGCAGCTGTGAAAGAGAAAAGGAGGAAGCAGCAGGGAGGAGGTGTCCAGAGCAAATTCTGGGGACTGAGGAACGTGGCCGGGCCAGGGCCCAGCTCTGATCCTGGGGGGACTCTTCCTGAGCAGCACGAAACCCCAGGAAGTGTTACCTCACAAGGGTTTGAGGGCTGACAGGATTGCCAGGGAGTTGCAGCCATGGACTCTCTCCTCTGGTGGGAGTTTTACAGTGAATGCAGGGCTCTGACAGTCCCAGGTGACAGAACTGTGCAGTCATTGAGGTTGGAAAGGACCTTGGAGATCATCGAGTCCAACCCTCAGCCAGGGTCACCTCAATGCCACATCCACACGGTTTTCAGCACTTCCAGGGATGGGGATATCACCACTGCCCTGTGCAGATGCTTTTCCCCCTTTCCACGAATGCAATTCCCTGATATTCAACCTAACCCTCCCCTGGCACAACTCTCCTCCTGTCCCTGTTCCCTGGGACCAGAGCCTGACCCCCACCTGGCTGTCCCCTCCTCTCAGGGAGTTGTGCAGAGCCAGAAGGTCGCCCCTGAGCCTCCTTTGCTCCAGCTGAGCCCCTTTCCAGCTCTCTCAGGATTCTCCAGCCCCTTCCCAGCTCTGTTCCCTTCTCTGGGCATGGAGAAACCCTAAAAGCAGAGGTGAAGCAGCCCCAGGAAATGGGGAGTTCCTGGTTTTATCTCCTGTGCCGACAGATCCACAACTGCTCCCAGCCCTCACCTCACCTCTGAGAGAGCTGCTGGCCGGATCTCCCAAGCCTTGAGCTGTGCCTAAACAAGGAGGAATGTTATGGATGAGCTGGAAATGCCACGATATACTTGAAGGACAGTTAGGAACATCCTAAGAAATGTGGGCTATAAACAAATGCCACTTGCAGATGTGCAGGGATCCCTGAAATGCTGGCTGGGATTTCTGAGGTGGAAAAGCAAGAGCTGACTCAAGTGCTGTTCCTATTCCAGTTTTATGGGATTGTCCAGCTTCATGAGACACACACCAGGAATTACTGTGGAGGGGATTACAGGTACATAAACATGGGAATGGGGAGAATGGGAGTGTTTGGGATGACAGGAGGGCAGGAACAAGCAGCTGAGAGCCCGGAGCCAGTGGGAGCACAGCAGCTGGTGCAGAAGAACTCTCAAGCAGCTCCAAGCTTAGCTTGGGAAGGAATTTGAGCTGTTTCCAGATACAGAGCACCTGGATTTTCCTAAGGCAGCACATCATCACACAGAGAGGGCACGTGTACTGTGGAAAACACTGAAGGGGTGGAAGTAGAGCTGTTGGTGGGACAAACGGAGAATCATGGAATGGTTTGGGTGGGAAGGGATCTAAAAGCTCATCCTGTTCCACCCCCTGCCGTGGGCAGGAACACCTTCCACGATGCCAGGCTGCTCCAAGCTCCTCTGGGCACCCTGTGCCAGGGCCTCCCCACCCTCACAGGGAACAACTCCTTCCCTATATCCAAGCTAAATTTCCCCTTTTTCAGCCTGAACCCAAACATGCTCAGGGCTCCCTCCAGCTGCTGCCCTGAAGGCCCAGAGGAGCCTGGTTTTGCTCCAGACAGGTTCACTGGAGACAGGGAAGGGTGTGGGACGGGCTCCAAGGCAGAGCAGGGACCTGCCCTGTGGGACTGAGCAAAGGCTCCGTGTTCCCCAGGAACTCTGGCTAAAGGAGAGCTACACCCAGGCTGGGGGAAGTTTGCACAAGGAGAATTCCTCGGAGAGCGTGTGCTGGAAACGGGGTCAAGAGTGAAGGGCTGATGCAAAGGGGCATTTCTGAGCCTGCACTTGGCTGGGCCCAGAGCACGAGATGGGAAATGTGGCTTGGGCCAGCTCTAGACCCAGATTTTAGGAAATTAAGGGAAGCCCCGAAATGAACACCTGACCCCCAGCTCCTCACAAATGTCCTGCACCAACAATTAGGCAACAGAATCCTGGAATGGTCTGGGTTGGAAAAGACCTGAAAGCTCATCCAGTGCAACCCCACTTCATTATCCCAGGTCCAGCCTGGCCTTGGACACTTCCAGGGCTCCAGGGGCAGCTATAACTTCTCTGGGAGCCTGTGTCAGGGCCCACCCACTCCTACAAGGAAGAACTGCTTCCCAGTATCCCATCTAGCCCTTCCCTCTGATAGTGGGAAGCCATTTCCTGTGTCCTGGCACTCCGGACCCTTTTCCAAAGTCCCTCTCCAGCCCTCTTGGAGCTCCTTCAGGCACTGACAGGGGCTGTAACCCCAATCCAACACTTACCTGAACACAATCCTTTCCTTAAACCATAACCTAGGCAATGTCTGCAGCTACACATGCAAGGAATTCAGGGCGTTCTCCCCGGATCCAAACCCCTCAGCTGTGAACAGGAGGGATCCCTTGTTTGCACCCAGACCTCACAAATTTGGGGAGAAAGGAAAAACAAGTTGATGTGCAGAGTTCACAATGGAAATCAAATGTTAAAACAACAAGTTACAGGCAAACAAAACACGGGCAGTTTGGGCAGGGCTCTCTGGCAGCTGCGAGTTTCCTGACCTGTCCCGTGGCTCCTGTTGGGGCACCTGAATGAGCAAGGCTGGGAGGAAGGAGCAGGAGTGATCCATGGCATTTTGGAGCTGATGGCAGAGTCGTGGCTGTCCAGAGAGCTTTTACAGCTGAACCAATCCTCACTGGAGTTACCATTTAGGGAAAGAACTGGGAGAAGAAAGGAGTAGAGGCTAAACCCTGAGCACGAGGAATATAAACACTGGCCCTTTTGGAAGAGCAAGTGATGATATCATGCACACATCACACCCTTCCTCTGTAAACAGGAGTGCCAACAGGAGCAGGCATTGCAAACTGGATGTCCAGCTGCCTCTGGGTAGCTCTGGAGGGCTGCAGCCATCAGTGAGGCCAAGAGCATTTCTTAGGATCAGACTCCGGTGCTTTCAGGCACTTCCCAAGCTTCTCACAGCCTGGAGGGGACCAATTCTGTTAAAAACAAACAGAAATAGACAGAAAGATGATTCACACCAAGTATCTGCTAAGCTCTCACCCCAACCAGCTCTTTATGATCCTCACAAAGACACTTTTATGTGCTGCTTGAAAAATGAAACTCCTCTTGCAGCTGAAGCCTCTGGGCTCATAAACTTCCCCACTCCAAACACTGCTCAAATAAAAGCTGGGAAAGGCTACAAATCCTGTGCAGCAGATGATTCCCTCTTCTGGGATACACCAGTCCTTCCTGGCCTCTCCCAGTTTGCTGGGATGCTGGTGACCCTCCTCTCTCTCCTTGTACTAGCACAGAGCAACCAGACCAGGAGGTTTTGGTGGCACCCCCAGTTTTCCTGGGATTCCAGGGGAGTTCCCATTCTCAGCACTGCAATATCCAGGCACTTTCCTGAGGAAGCAAAAGGCAGCAGAAGGCCAAGGGTGTGAGAGAGATAAGAACACTGGTATTTTAATGAGCGTTTTGATGGATGAATCCATGGGCAGATGGAGCAGGAAGCATTCCTGAGACACCTCTTCCAGTGCCTGCACTATTAACAAAACTATTTGTTTTCCTTGTTTCCATGTTTCTTGAGCTACCTGAATGTGTAGGACAGAAAAAGGACCCCAGCAAGGAGATCCACTGCCAACCTCAGCTCCCAGAGGGATTAATGGAGGAAGGAATTTGGATAAACGAACATCTTTAATTTCATTGAGGCTTTGCCGTTTAAAATTTGGGATCGTGGTTGTGGGAAGGGCAGATAACAATTCCCATTCTGCCTTCAGGAATCTTTTGTGCTCATTGTCTGTCCCTCCCTCTCTCAGGTCTGTCCATCCATGGGACATTCCTGCTGTCCCCTATTAAAAGCCAGTTCAACGCTGACCTCTTTCCTTTCGTTTTGCTGATTTTCACCCCGCAAGTATTTATGTTTTCTTGGAATTAAATTCCTACGGAAAAGAAACGCTCAGCCCCGGGAAAAAACAAAACGCTGGAGCAGGTTTTTGTTCCATAGAGCTGACAACAGATGGCAGTGAGACACCAGCTATTCCTGCAGAGGAGCAGACACAGAGGGAGCTGTGCTGGAACACCTCTGCACCGAGGGCTCCACAGGCTCTCAGAACAATTAATGCCGTTTTCTAAATCTGTTTCTCTGGTTTAAAATGTCCAGCCACGGCTGGAAAATTCAGAGCACCCTGCAGAAGGGATCGAGAGCCAAAGGAACAGATGAAATGAAATGTTTGTTCTTTTGAAAAAGCAGAACAATAAACGGTCTGTGCTGCACTCCCGCAGTCCCAGCCCCGTCGCTGGTCTGTGCTGGGAGCCCTGGGGACACCACGTGTGCTGTGAGCCAGGCCAGCCCTGAGCTGCAGGGAACAGCTTCTCCCACACTTCCACAGCAGGAAAACCCAGCAGAGCTGGCTCTGGGGGGGCTCCCTGGACGCTGCTGCTGGGAGCCAGCACAGCTGGGCTGCAAACACCTCCCCTGCTCCGGTGCTTCCAGCACCCTCGGCTGCAGGAGCTGCAGAAGGATCCATCTGCTGTCCTGCAATCCTGCAACGGTTGGCTGGGAAAGGACCTTAAGGCTCATCCAGTGCCACCCCCCTGCCATGGCAGGGACACCTTCCACTAGCCCAGGCTGCTCCAAGCCCCGTCCAAGCTGGCCTTGGGCACCGCCAGGGATCCAGGGGCAGCCACAGCTTCCCTGGGCACCTGTGCCAGGGCCTGCCCACCCTCACAGGGAACAATTCCTGCCCAATATCCCATCCATCCCTGCCCTCTGGCAGTGGGGAGCCATTCCCTGTGTCCTGCCCCTCCATGGCCTTGGGCACTTCCTTGAACACTTCCACACACTTTGTTTATGTGTAAGTAAAGACAGTTCTCCTCTCTCCCAAATATATCAAACACCCTTATCAAATAAACAGGTGACAGGAGATAGTGTCAGTAAATAATCTTTATCTCCCAGCAACTCCCAAGAACAGATTTAGGCCCCAATCCACCCGAGCAATATAATCACTCCCTAAAGATTTGCTTATCTTCATTTCTGGTCTCCAAAGGCAGCAACCTGGTGCCTGATATTTTGGTGTAGCGACCATGGAATTATCCTGTGAGGAGTGTACACAGATTGGAGAACTCACCATGTTTCCTGCTGGGATTGAAACATTTCTCCTGGAATTAGGATCCCCCCAGCCCACTTTCTGCTTCTGATGGCCTTCAGTTTGTGAAGCACTTCTGGAAGAAATGCCTTTGCAGTGCAGGGCTCTGGCAGCAGCCAGGCCCTGGGGACACTGCCTGAATCCAAAAGGTCCCCCAGGAGCAGAGAACAGCGTTTATTAAGGGAAAAGTTGAATAAGGAAAGAAAATAACACAGACACAATGGGCCCTCAAATCTTTTTCCTATTTAACATCCAAAAATAAAGAGATGGGACAAAGCTAAGGGATATCTGAGGGACACAGCTCCATGCTTTGTTCTTTGCTGGTGACAGACCAGAGGCAGCAGGTTCTGACTGATTCAGGAGATTATTTCTGCATCAGGAAGATTTTGCCTGTTACTATTTTGTAACAGCCCGTTACAAGACTTTGTCTGTAAAAGATTTTGCCAGTTACTATTTTGTCTGTCAGCCCACAGACACATTCCCTCAGACTACACAACCTCCTGACAAGTGACAACCTCCCCCAGATCATCCAGCTTCTTTCCCAGGTTCTCAACAAACCAAGCAGTGTTTGACAGGGAAGCCAAACTGTAACTTTCCAACAGTAAACTTGAAGGAGAAAACACCTGAAAATGTTCAATTTCAATACAGACTTCGGAAAATTCAGGCATGGGGGGAATTGGAGGAGACAGAGCAAGACCAAAGATACAACACTGAAAACAAGGCACCGTCCCATAGAAGACTCAAAACAAAGAGGACAGGGATAGGTGGGATATTGGGGAAAAATTCCTCCCTGTGAGGGTGGGCAGGCCCTGGCACAGGCTGCCCAGAGCAGCTGTGGCTGCCCCTGGATCCCTGGCAGTGCCCAAGGCCAGGCTGGACAGGGCTTGGAGCAGCCTGGGATCGCGGAAGGTGTCCCTGCCATGGCAGGGGTGGGACTGCATGAGCTCTAAGATCCCTTCCCACCCAAACTATTGCAGGATTCCATTATTCCAGGATTTTGAGAATTGCAGAAGGGGATTAGAAAGGAGAAGAAGGATCTGCCCTGTCTCTTAGCAAGGAAGCCATCAACAGGTGACCGTGCATCTCTTCTCCATCCCTTCCCAACACTGACATTTTATGAAACCTTTACAAAATGTCTTTTAATCCAAGGATTCCCCAGTGCACTTGTGCTTTAGGCACTCACCATGACAGCCTGGTCACACACATTCAGCTGGGGCTGGCCTGGCACCAGGGTGGCCCTGTGCTGCTGGACCAGCCCTGAGATGTGCTCCACGGCCCGCTGGTATTCCTCACTGGCAAAACTGCAACAGGAAAAGCACAGCGGTTACTGCTGGGGCTTCACTTTGCTGGCCACAGCACCAGGCTGGGCCACAAGACTTTCCCTGGGCCACAAGGAGGAGGAGATGTGGAAATATCCTGCCAGCTGCCCACGGGGCTGTAGGGAATGAAGTCCAGGCTGGCAGGGTGCAGGTGCTCTGCTTAGGGCAATGAGGGTGGCAGTGGCTTGTCCTCCCCAGAAATCCCCTGGCTCCAGACCAGCTCAGCTGTCCAAACTGCTGGTCCTGGGGCCCCGAATGTTTCCTCCTCGTGCAGATCTGCTAGGAGCTCACGTGGATTCCCAAAGGAATTGTCTTAGCAAAGAAAAGGGCATTTCTGGGTTGTCCTCGAGCTGTCCCTTCAATGATTATCAAGGGAGACTTTCCTGACACAGGACAAACGCTTTCCCAGACAGCTTAGGACAGAAATTTCCCAAGGCTACCCTTCCAGCGTGTCCCACCTGAGGTCAGCAGCTCTCCACACTCATCCCCCACTCTTCCAAGAGCTCTCCTGGAACACCTGCCCCGGGCGGAGGCGTTTGTTGTAGGGAAGCGAAGGGAATGTCAATATTTTGTTTTACCAGAGTGCTCTCAGGAAGGGTTTCAAACACAACCCCGGGCCAGCTAAACTACACAACCACCAAGGAAATGAACTAAAATTATGCAAACAGAGAGAAGAATAGAAGGGCCTTGTCCAAGACGAGAATACCTCCCCATTCCACAACATGCCGAGGTTCTGCCCCATCCACATTCTTCCATTTACAGCTTGATTATTCCAAGCTGGGACCCATCTGCCATGCCCCAAACGTGGTTTTAAATGACCAGATCCCGACCCACCCGGTTCCTCCAGCAGGTATTTATTGGAGTGGCTCAGGGTGCACTTCACTAATATCTCAAGTATCTCTAAAAAGCAGGATTCCTAACAATGATCTCTCTTTGTCCATCACGTTAAGAGTCACTTAAAAAACCACCAAAAACCCCACAGAGAGCGGCAAATTCCTTCTGAAGATAAAAGAAACAAAGCAGCTAGGTCCTGACCTCGGGCTCCCTCTGCTCCCAGGCCAAGCTGGCCACCAGCCCCACACTCCAGCTAATTTCCTTCTTTGCAAAACAATCACATTTGGAAGGCCAGTGATGTGCCAAGCGTTTCCAGTAAACCCTATAAATATCCCTGCTCCTCGGCAGGCAGCCAGGGAGAGGCTGATTGTGGGGCTGGGCTGAGCTGATAGAGAGCCTGAAGGGAATGTGGGATGAGGAGCTGGAGCTGCTGCTCTCACACCCAGCTGGCTGGATCCTGGTGGAGAGAGCTGAAGGACCACCCTGAAATCCAGAGTATCCTGAGAAGCTTCCGAATTTCATGGGATCTGACAATCCTGCAATGGTTTGGGTTGG
>WAAG01079551.1:0-17944 GCA_013390105.1 Tichodroma muraria
CGGCCGCGGCGTGACTTGGTGTTTCCCGCTGTGCAGCTGGGGGCCGAGAACGCGGACAGCATCGGCGCCGTTCTCAACAGCAAGGATGAGCAGCGGGAGATCGCGGAAACCAGGGAGACCTGCAGGTCGGTATCGGAGCGCGGTGGCCGTGCAGAACTGTGGGCTCGGCAGGAGTACAGGCCCGGGAAATGCGATGGGGTTGCACTCGATGAAGAGAAATCAGAGCCGTGACTACCGCGAGTAGGGTCTAGTTATTCTTTCCTAAGAGCAGCTTGGAAATACAGGCTGTCCTTTGTTTGTGGTGTTAGGAAAGCCGAGATCTGAATTTAGAATGGGCCGGCTGCTTTGGGTCCCAGAGCCTTCATGCTTTTGCAAAGCGCGGTTCAGGAAGTTCTCATGAAACTACAGCTATGCCTAGGACAGAGCAACTACTGCTTACCGATTCTCACATGTGTGTGAACTGGCTTAATTTTGTAGGCGAACTGCTTTGGGGTAAAACAAGCCGTACTTTCTAGAACAGAAAAATGAAAAATAGAAGAGAATGAGCTTAATTCTGTGTATATACTGCATTGATTAAAATAAGCTGGACTTTTGAGAGCAGAAAAATGAAAAGGGTGTAGGAATGACTCTTTTCAGGAGTTCTGTCCGTAATAAGTTGTACTGAACTCAGATATACTGAGAGAGGAATAACTTTTCATGTATGATGTTTTGAAATAGTTTTAGATTTGTAACATGCAGTCAAGGCAGATTATCAAAGATTCCTGAACACTTTTCTTTGGAGACAGAAATTTTCTTATGAGCGTTTTTGGCTTTTCATAGGGCTGCTTATGATACTTCCGCACCAAATGCAAAACGTAAATATCCAGATGAGGGAGAAGCTGACGAGGAAGAGATTGAAGAATATAAGGTAAGAAAAAGAGGAAAAAGTTACTTTTCTCTGTGTTATGTCCCTGAGGTACTTAGAAAATGTGTGTGTCTATTAAAATGAACGTGGTGTGTACGTATCCTTTAGTAGTGTGTTCCACAGTGGCCTCTCCCTCGATGCCTTCCACTGCAGAAGTGTGAGAGAGAGGACACAGATGCTACATGGCTCACCTCAGGTGTGACAGAGGTGGATTGAAGTGTACACTCGCCACTGTGTGAGGCTTAAGGAGTGCTGCTCCTGGGAGGAGGCAGGCCTAGGTGTAAGTGCCCCCAGGGAGCGGCACTGAGCCATGGCTAGCTGTGGGCAGAAGTGGTAAAATGTGTGTGTGCTTGGGTACACACAGACAGAATCTTGACCCGAGTTTCGTTGTGTCCAAAGGAAAACTTGCGGTTAGCAGCAGGCACAGGCCATGGGGTGAGACAGGGCAGGCTGAGGGTGTCCTGTGACCCGTCTGTGCAGTGCCAAGGAATGCAGTTCTGGATGAGTGGAAGAAACAAGGGATTCTGAGGGAACTGGAAGTAAGAGGCTTGGTTCTGGGTGTTCTTTTTAGTGTCCAACATGCCCAGGAAGAGTTAGGTTAAAAAAAAACCAAACCAAAATGCCTGCGTGGTCATTGAAGTGTCAAACTCTCATGCCCTTCACTTTTCAAACCTTCATCTCAAAGCTGTGTGACAGCTTTCTTGTAATGTGATGTTTTGATCATGATGAGAGATAGAGCTTAAACGAAGGCATGATTACGATACAGCCGTCTTTATGATTTGCTTTGGGATCTGGTTGCAGTGTATGTCCTCCTCCCTTTTTTCCATGTCCTGATAACCTTGTTTCTGTGGTTAAATCGAATCAGTGTCAGCGTATTTATGAAATAGTGCAGTGTCTGCTACTCTCTTGGATGCCTGAAATAGTAATTTTTTAAATACAAAACCTTCATCATGACACATTTTGTCTTTTGTCTTACTAAACCAAGAAGTTAATGTGTGACAGGATGGTTTTTGATGATTGATTTTGAAAGTCTCTCTGTAAAGGGACAGCCATTATTTTTGACATGATAAGTGTTAGTCTGTACATCCTGTTTCGTGAAGAAGTTGTCACCATGAGGTAGAAGGGTGTTTGTGAAGCAGGGCTTTTATTCCTGCATTAGTGATCAGTTGATATCAATTAATTTTACTTCTTCACCAAGCACATGGTCAAAGAACTAAATTTTAATTACCTCTGAAGTATATACGGGTATGTCACTTGGGTTGGCAAAGTACATGAATCTTATCACTAAGATTTTCTTAATCATCTTGGAGAAGACTTAGCCTGAGGTGGGCTTGCAACCACTTGCAAGTGGCCAGACTTTATCGTTGAAATGGAAGAATAATTTAATAACAGTAGCTCAGGCAAAATTCAGTTGAGCAGATGAACAGACTTAAGAAACTTGAAACCTCAGAGTAGAACATCTCTAGTGGAGTCATCAGCTGTTTCCTGCAGGCATTGCTAATTCCCTATTGGCAAGGAGATGAGAACAGTAAAATTCCATCTGCATTTATGTAACTTTTTCCTGAGCTCTCTGAGCCTGCTTAAATTTAGCCTTGTAGTGTGAACTCATACAAAAATCTGGATCCTTAGGGTGTCAAGCCCTATTGTATTGTGTTTAATGCAATTTAGACAAAAGCAGTAATAGACTTAACTAGTAGTGTTGTGGATAAGTTTTGCAAGTTTGCCAGTTTTGTTTGGAAAATGAGAGATATTTCTGATGTGAAGGGGCTTGTGTCCATATCCCTGGCTTGCAGTGGTGGGTTCTATGTGATCAGGTAAGACTTCTGAAATGATTTAAAATTTCTGTGCCCTGGCTTCAGATTTGGTGGAAATTAATGTACCCTCAAACCTGTGTGAGAGCAGTTTTTGAGATAAAAGGTGAAGTCCTTGACTTTTTTCAGACATATAGGAATATCTGATGCAAAAAAAAAAAACCAAAAAAAAACCACAAAAGCAATGTTTTTTAATTTTGGTGGGTTTTTTTATTTGTGTGTCTATTTTTGGTTTTTCTGTAGAATAAGTGTGAATTTATAGTGGTGCTTCTTCATAAGGCGCAGGCTGATGTGAGAACAAAGGGGGCAGCACTGACTCCAGTCCGGCAGCTTGACTCCAGTCAAGATGCAAGAGATGCACTATTGGAAGAATGAATAACGGATATTTTAAAGTCAGGAAGTTGAGCTGTGGTTTTGGGAACTCCTAAAATACTCTTCCTTGTGGAATTGTAAGAGTTGGCCCAGGGTTAGTTGAGCTCTCTGGTCTGTGTTTGGAAGTGGCATACGATGGCATTAGAGTCCCTGCTGCCGCTGCCAGGCTTTCCACCACCCTCTGGGAGCTGTGAGTGCTGTTCCACGTGTTGCCTTCCCCAGGTGATTGGACTGCATTGTTTGAACCTGTGTGAGTGTCTGCTTTGCGGAGCTTTCGCTCTGTGTGGAGCACAGAACCGCTTGTGGTCCTGTTTTGCTGTCTGCCGGCCTGCTTTGAGACTGCCCTGCTCTACTTGGTGCAAGCAGAGGCCGGCGCGCTTGGGATGCTTCCACGCCACTGTTGTGGAGGCTGAAGAAATCCCGCTTGATCGAGCCACGGGTTACGTGTGTCTCCAGTCATTCGAAGGAACTGTGTTTGAGTATTGTAGGGAGTCTGTGTTTCCCTAACTCAGCGGCCCTACAGCAGATGCTTTGGGAAACGCGCGTAATTAACATACGACAACCTAGGCTTGTGTTACTGCTGGTGTCATTCTGGCTCTGCTGTCGCTGTGTCCTTTCCCTTTGAAAGCTGGTGGTGTGGGCTTTTGGTTGTGGCCACAAGACTTTTTAAATCACTTATGAAGGCACAAAAAGAGCTGGGATGAATCGGATATCTAACTGGTGCTTATCACAGAAGGACAAGACTAGAGCAAGATGGAAGAGGGACAGGTGTAACTTATATGATGGCATAAGCAGTTTTTAGTAAAACTCAAACTTTCAGCTTTTTTTTTTTTTTTTGGCGTGGATAACGCTGCTGCTTGTCTGTAGATTTTTTTTCCTTGCAGACGTTCCTGCTGTTTCTGATAGTAATCTTTTTTTTTGATCTCGTTAAACAGACAAGCAAAACGACTGTGTATCTCTCAATTTCATCGCCTGAACAGGGAAGAGGAAGCCGTGACCTCTTTATCACATCAGGCATTTCAGAAGTTGGTTCAAAGCTCCACTTCGGAAATAACAGAACTTACTCAAAGATTTTGACATTTAGAGGGATCAAAATTGGGAGAAACAATACTTAATTTTTTATTCTGCATTCAGACAACTTACCTAGCATAGGGTAAATACAGCTGTAATAATATGGCAGATAGTATCAATTAGTAGTTCTTCAGTTGTGCTTCTGTGTTTTATAAATCTATATCCTGGGTTGATCCAGGATCAGTGGGAAGGCAGAAAGTGATGTCAAGTGAGAACTCTCTTGAGTTTCTGTTCTCTCTGAGTTCTGTGTTGGATGTTCAGAGTACATCAGTGTAATGGATCTCTGAATCACAGAAATCTGTGAATGAACAGTTGTATCTCGAACAGTTGGCTGGAGTTATCTAACTATCTCTAGATAGTTTTAATGTAAATTTTGAGGCTATAGAATAGGAATGTTCAATTTACATTTAAGGACAGTCCAGATGAAATACTGACTTGTACCGTGAGCTGTTTCTGCAGGGCGTGGACTTTGCTAAGGCTGGAAAATAAGAGATAATTGTCTGGATATAAATGCTCAGAAGTTCTGCTGCGGAAGAACTTCAACAAAATACATACTTTCAGTCCAAAGAATGAAAGTTCTGTGGGACAAAAATGTAAACTTCTACACTTTGTAAAACACTGTCAGGGGCTGGAGGTGAAGGGCTTCTTATTTTTTTTTTCTTCTTTCCGAGGCCTTTCCCAGTAACTCTCCTCGTTAGTGAGAGAGGTGCAGGCTTTTCCGGGAATAGGTAATTCTTTTCCCCCTCCAACACTGGAGCTGGATCTGCTGTTTGTAGACAGTCCACTTCTCATTATGATTGTGCTTCTTAAGGAAAGGACAGAAACAGCTCGATCTTGTATGCACGCTTGTAATACCTGCTTTATTTCCAAGGATGAAGTAGAGCTGCAGCAAGATGAAGAAAACCTGCCCTATGAGGAAGAGATCTACAAAGATTCCAGTACCTTTCTTAAGGTGAGCTGCTTTTGCAATTGGAAGTGTAGTCAAAACTGGCCTGCTTGTGTTTCACTGTTTCTGCAACTGATGGGATCTGAAATACAGCTTTAAAGGCTGGAGTAGTGGCTTGGAACTCACAGGGACAGAAGTTGCCTGTGACAGATCTGACTGTAACTGGTGTTTGCATTGTTCTGTGGCAGCTCAAAACAAGCTGCAGGAGTGATGGGTCCTGCGGGAGTCCTGGTTTGCAACTAAAAGGATGTTCTTGACCAGTGGAACTTAAAAAGGCATGTTGAAAAGATAATCTGCTCCTTTCTCATTTATCAAACTAACACGTGCAGTGTGTCTGTGTATGTCCAGTTATCTCCTGTTGCTCTCACTGAACTTACTCCTGTTCTCCAGGGCACTCAGAGCTTAAATCCACACAACGATTACTGCCAGCACTTTGTGGATACAGGACACAGACCCCAGAACTTCATCAGAGACGTTGGTATGTCACAGCCAGCAACTGTTTGAGGATGACACATTTGATTCACTAGCACTTCTTTTTCTTCCCCTTTTTTAATTCCTTACAGTTTCTGCAAAGTGCAGATACACAAACACTTCCCAGTGTTTTGTCTCAGTGTCCTTGCATATCAGTATAGATGTCTATATGAATGGTTTTATTTTCAGTTACTTAGAAGGTTATTGTTACCAAGGCTGCTCTTAACCTTGGTTTTACTTGAAAGTATTTCACCAGGAAGATTTTTTTTTTTCCAACCTAAGCTCTTTTGATTCCAGAAAATAGATGAGTTTAATGAGGAGATCTTGAAACCTCTGGAAGTTTACAGTTCACCTCTATACTGGGCTGTATTGCCTCTTAACCTTGTAAAGTATGGGAAATACTGACATTTAAGTCAGGAAGCAATATGGATAATGTTTCCCAGCTAAATTAGGTAACAATGACAGCTTTACAAGCTCATTCATTAATGACATCTCATGAGAATGCCCAGCTTTAGAGGATGTTGCTTTTCTTTGAAGTTTACATGGATCCAGGCATAACTCGCTACTGAAATGATGCTGCGCTGGGCCTGAATTTAAACTTGTTAAAACTACGGCACGTTTTGGTCGTGTTTCCCAGAATAGGTACCTAGCATTTGTTTTTTAAAAGGAGCAGGACATCTCCCTCTGCAGTTCTCTGTGTTCTATCAAGTGTAAGATTGCCAGGGCAAGGGGGTTGTGTTTTTAGATGGCAGCCCAAAGAGGTTTGGTTTGCCTCCAGAGGCTTTTAGTTTATTCTTCTCTGTATTTTGTGAATGCTTCTGTGAAATACATCTGGATGGTTTTTCAGGAGGACGGGCTGTTTTGACCCAGTTGGATCTTTCTCTCAAAAGCACTTGGGCTTCAGAGTTACGTACTTGAGGCGGTTCTGCAGTCCCCTTGGAAATGGCGCGAGGAGCAGCGGCCCCTGCTGCGTGCCGTGAGCGCTGTGCAGCGCGCGGGGCGGGGACGGGAGGAGCGCTTGTGCAGGCGCTGCTGTGGAGGTGAAGGCGGCAGCAGCAGCAGCAGCAGCAGCAGCAGCTGGGCCAGAGCCTCTACCAGGGCTGGGCTGTGTCAAGCCGCACATGGGGAGCACACGTTCTCTAACCACGTCACAGCTCTGCTGAGTGCTGCGCGTTAGCGGACGTGGCCCAGAGGAAAACAAGTGGTGCTAGAACACGCAGCTGTGTCTTTTTGATGTTGCTGTTGGCAAAGAGGGAGAGACCTGTGGGTCTGGGTTTGGTTAGCTTGAGGGGTTTTGACTGAAAATTCTTCTGCCTCTATTGCTTAGCTGCTGCTGCCCGGGGGTATTGGACTCACAGTGGCTGGAAGCAGCATAGTGGTGGCAGTCAGGAGAACACAGCAGTGGCTTGAAGCTGGTACACATGTAAGGGAAAGGATGAAAATAACTTTGGGTGTTGTATGCACAGGTAGCAAGAGATAATGAAGGTTAGGTAACTGAGAGCTTCACTTGTATAATTGCATTGCTAGGATTGGGGCTTAAGAAGTTTGAATTAAAATAAGGACAGAGATGAAGAGTTTGTGGGTTTAGGTGAGGTTTTTTTCCCCAGTTTATTAGTAACCATTCCAAGTTGTACTTTAAATGAACATATGAGGCCTTTTAAATAACTCCTACTAAAGATGGAGTGATACTGCTTGGGAAGCAGGCATGGCACCTTGTTGGTTTATGCTGAACCTTTGCATAAAGTGCTGTGGTGCTACTGTAGTAGTACTACAATGTGTTTGTAGTAGCAAACCCATTGTCTGTAAGGGAGAATTAAATGAACTTCAAAGTGTGTTTTCCTTTTTACAACATTGGCTGCAAAAGATCTAGTGAGGGTTCTCATCTTAGCATTCTGTACCCGTGAAAGATTGGAAAATTGATATCATCAAGCTAAACGTAGGAACACATTCTACAGGAACTATTACACAAACTACAGGATTCTATAGGAACACATTGTGTTCAGGTCTTCGTGACTGCCACCACAGCACCAAATCTCAATGTAAGGGTTGCCTCAGGGAACCAGCCACACCCCAGGCACCACCTCGGAAGCAGTCGTCAAAGATTACACAGACTATGCTGTGAATTAACGATAATTAGATCTTAATAGCAATTTATGGATGGGGGAAAGCCAAGAAAACTTCTTTCATCATCCTGGCACTTTGAGTTTAAATGAAAGGTTGTTTCCTTCTGGTTCCTGATCCACTGTAGTGCTCTAGAGAAGATCAGAGCATAGACACTGCATCAGTAACAGCCCTGATTAGCTGGGTGAGGCAGGAGGCTTTTGTTAAGGACTGAACGAAAAAATGCATTGAAGGGTTTGCTTTGTTCTAACAAAAATTAAAATGAGGCTAAGTGTTAACATACGGACCTATTCAGAATACTGGACAATGCTTAATTGATAGACATTTACTCTGTTAAGTAGTTGTTAACTTCATGTTTTCTTCTTCTTAGGCTTAGCAGATAGGTTTGAAGAATATCCAAAACTTAGAGAGCTCATCAGATTGAAGGATGAGCTGATATCTAAATCTAACACTCCTCCCATGTAAGTGTTCTTGTGGAAAATGCCTTTCTTCTCCAGACCTGTTTGAAGTTAGCTGTCTGCTTTGCAACTCTCTATCTTCAGCACCTGCTTAGAATTTACATTTTCTCTTTCTGTTTGTATATACAAATGAATCAGTTGAAGCATAGAGGAATAAGATCGCTCTGGTTTTTTTTTAGTTTAATCTAGATGTTTAATACAGTGTAGAAACTAGATTTTCTTTCCAGTGTGTGATTATTTATAGTCTCTAAAGCTTTGATTTTTTTTTTTTTTTTTTTTGACCAAATTGTCAACTGATTTGGCTGCAGGCTTTAATTTGGGAACTAAAAGAATATCATATGGTGGTGAATCTCATGTTATCATGTGGTTTATGATAACAAGAAGAGCTTTAAAAAATTTGCCTCTTAATATAACCATAGCTTTTCTTGTAGCAGCTGGTTTTTGTATAGCATTCAGCTGTTATCTCAGTGTCCATCAATAACATGTTACTTTGGAGTTGAAGACAAAAATATTTAGGCTGATTGGAAGTCGTTTGTCGTCATTTACTTGGAATTACCTTGGAGTTTTTGCTGAATGTCAGACAGAGCCTCGGTGTGCAGCATGTTGCTCCAGGGATTCAGACCTCTCTGAACTTAACCTTATGCTTGTCATGTGCAGTAGTCTTAATTTGTACCACAAAAATCCACCTTATTAATGATAGTCACATAAGACCCCGTGAAACAGCTGTCTGAACAACTGAGTGCAAACTGCAGAACTCAGCCTGCTCTTTTAAGCTGGGCACGTTTTGGTCATAAAGTACAAAAGGGGGAAAAGCAGCAGTGAAATGCTGCCTTCTGACAACACCAAGTACACATATGGAATCTCTTTGACACACTTTTTGGGAAGGGGAAGGTGGTGGTCCACAGATCAGCGTTACTAAGGTTAAAGGAATTTAGGGGAGGGCAGTTTAATTTTTTGATAGTGACAGAGCAGTGAGTGGTGTGCAGGTGTGGAAGAGAGTCACAAGAGTGTGTGTGAGCATGTATTTCATAGAATCGATATAGGGTGGAATTTTGCTCGGTACAGGAATAGAGAAATACATGCTTAATGTATAAAAAGTAACAGTGTTTCCAGTATTTAGAATCTTTGGAATAATTCTGAAAATATGCCACTTTCCCACTTAGCCAGGCAGTGAGTGTTTGCTGCTTCAATGTTTATGTTTCCTCCTATTACAGTCCACGGGTGTACAGAAGGTGCAGTGAGTCTGCACTAGATATTCTTGTACCGTCTGTGTGGGCATCTGCTTCCCACTTGCTAAGTTAGAATCCGAAAACCCGTTTATTAAGACTACTTAAAAAACACCATGCGATAGCATCCAGCCTCGCTTAAGTGAGGATGTGTAACGGATCTCCTCTGGATTTGGAGTGCTTGAGATGTACAGCCCACCCAGGAGACCCTGCTCTTAACTGGCTGCACACGGCTGCTGTGTGGAGTGTAGTTCTCAGGCCACTGTTGCACCTTGGCCAAGCAGTCTGGCATCTTCTGTTTAAACAGGTATTTGCAAGCAGACTTGGAAGCCTTTGATATTAGGGAACTGAAGTCCAAATTTGATGTGATTCTCCTGGAGCCACCATTGGAAGAATATTACCGAGAGACTGGCATTACAGCCAATGAAAAATGCTGGACCTGGGATGATGTAAGTACCTTTTCTGCTGTGAAGAACATTCCATACATTTGTTTAAGCAAATAGTTTCAGGGTTTAATTTAGTAAATACAACTTTTTGTTCTCTCTGAGCCTGGCTGAAAACTTGAACCTAGTAATAGTGGGTTTTCTCTCTGCCCTTACCTTCACTGAGCTTTCTGTTTGATTTTTGGCTGTTGAAATACTGAATGCCCGTTGAAAATATTCCCTTGTTTCTTGAAATTCTTGAGATTCTTAAGGCATGCTTTTTAATATGCTGGTCTTCTAGTAAAAAATGCAGGTAGGTTTGCTTTACTGACATTCCTTCATTCTCCAGGTATTGATTGTTAATGGTCAAGTCAGTAACAGTCGCTGGAAACTTAACAAAATAGATAAACCTCCCTTGTGGAAGTGTTTCTTTTGTATTTATTCAAAAATGGTGCCTGGCAGTGCTGCCCAGAGAGAACACATTCCATCCTAACAGAAAAACTGGAGTATTGGAGGCAGGACTCATCCTCCTAGTTTGCAGTTACATGCTCTTAGAATGGCTCCTACTGCATTATTTTTCCTTGGGAGTGGCACTGAATGAAGCTTGATTTGATGTGTTAGCAAGTTAGAGATGAACCCTTTCAGCTTGTGATGACTAACAGATGCTTTGCATCCAAAGTTATTTCGTCTTGAATGTTACTCATTTGCCATTGTTGAACCACTGCACTCATAAACTCTGGCTGCTTTTCCTGAAAGTGAAGATGGAGGGAACGTCTTTCCTATTTAGTGATAGGAATTAAGCTGGGATTTTTAGAATGTCTTCACAGCCTTCATGTAAGTACCTGGAGAGAGAGGAAAAGAAGCAGAGTACTGTTGCTTCTGAATTAAATATTTTTGCTGCCAGTGGAATGATAAAACGAAGCAGAGATTTGAGGAGATCATGTGGGTTATATTGGTCTTTTAAATCTAGAATTTCTTGTACATCTAGAATTTATCTAGAATTTCTGTTCGTGATGGTTTCACCCCAGTTTCAGCAGCCCAGCCCCAGGCAGCCGTTTGCTTGCTCCCCCACCAGCTGGGATCAGGGAGAGAATTGGAAGGGTGAAAGCTGGAAAACTCATGGCTTGAGACAAAGACAGTCTGGGGAAAGCAAAAGCCGTGCACACAAGCAAAGCAGAGCAGGGAGTTAGCTCCCTGCATCCCTTGGGCCCCCGGGTGTGCTTCCTGATGGTTTCTGTGACAAGGCCTCAGGACTCAGTATTCTTCCTGATACAGGTGGGGATTTGCATTTAATTCAGGACCGCTTTTATTGCGCTTGTTGTTACTAGATCATGAAATTGGAAATTGAAGAAATCGCAGCCCCAAGGTCATTTGTGTTTCTGTGGTGCGGCTCAGGCGAGGGTCTGGATCTCGGCCGAGTGGTAAGATGTGGTTTTAATTCAATTTATCAGGGACAGGCTTAAGAGTTTATTTTTATCTTTGACTTTTCCCTGTATAGAATTCTCAGCCCTAACTACTGAGGGATGTTTTGTTACTGTGTTAGAGGAGATGTGATTTTAAATGGCATTGACTATTTGGATACTGTAAATGTCCAGATGAGTCATTGACTATGTGAGGAAGCATAATTCCTTGGGGTCTTGGTTCTGATGTATGTGTGTTGACAGAGAAGGTTGCCAAGTTGCAACTTCTTTAACAGAAGTCTCAGCAGTTTTCTGCCAGAAATATTCATGCTAGAAGAAAGGTCCTACTGTTTCATAAATTGCGATACAATTGTCATCTTTCTGCATGCCAGGGAAAAGCTGCTTGTGTTGGGCATGCTGCATTAAGAATTCCCAATTGGCTGCTGTTGTGCTGAAACATTCTTTATTTAGTTTGGGCAGTGTTTTCCATGAAAATAATTCACAGACAACTGTTCAAGGGCAGCCTGTCATTACTGACCTGTTTGCTTTGGCTGCTTTTCGGTCCGAAGTTGGCCAGATAGGTTGGGTTTGGTCATAGACAGGTTTATAGTTGCTGGACAGTCCTTGAGTAAGAAAAGACAGGTGCCTACGTGAGTGTTCAGGTCAGGCCACTCGATGTTTTTGTGTCGTGTGAACTGTCTTACTTGTTTATAACGTTTAGTGTCTGCGCAAGTGGGGTTACAGAAGATGTGAGGACATTTGCTGGATTAAAACAAATAAGAACAACCCTGGCAAGACCAAGACTCTAGACCCTAAGGCTGTCTTCCAAAGAACCAAGGTAAAGGACTGGCTCCGTTCCTCCTCTGTTTCCATTCTGTCTGTCTGTACTAATGACACACTCGGTGTGGGTGACAGGCTTGTGAGAAAGCCAACAGGAGGACTTCCAAGTTCTGTTCTGCAAAGCACGTTTTATGGAACTAAACTTAGCAATAGAATTTGACTGAATTCAATGTCAAAAGAAGTCTTTAAATCCGTAGATGTTAACTAAATCTATTAATAAAAAATAACTGTAGAAGATTGGCTGTTGGTTCTCAATGCACACGAGCAGGTGTGCACCCAGAGCTTGGACCAGAGAGAGGTCTGGGGGAGCCAGAGCTCGGGCAGCAACTCCTGCCTTCCTGGAGGTGATTGTATAGCACAAGTGATGGAATGAGTCTGCTTGGTTTAAACCGAACTTTTTTTTTAAGATGCTTTGTGGCAGATGGGTGTTGAAGGATGTGCAGAGAAGGAAGTCTTCTGGTTTACAACTCAAATGTCTGTTGTTCAGAAACTTAGAGAAATGTAAATGGGACTCATAAGTAATTGGTTTGGGTATATGTGAGTGTAACTGGCAGTTTTACTGAGTACGGAGTGTAACTGGTTGGCAGTTTATTCATTTCAAGTGTCAGTGAAGCTCAGGACTCCTTCCTCATTCATTTATCATTCATTAGCATTAAACATCCTCAAGTCTGTCTCAGATTGGCCATTGTTAGGAGTATAAACTTCCCTTTAGGATATCTGGAATCTTTCTTTGACTTGTATTTACATTAATCTGAAGTTTGTTTGAAAGTGTGTTGTATTAGTTATAAATATTTACAAATATAAATATCGTGTGTTTATTGCGTATAGTGTTGCAAATACGCGCAGTTTGCTCATGAGGGCAAAGTTAAAGCTAACACAGGAGGATTTGAGGGGACTTTGTCTTTGTTTAGCAAAGGAAAAGAGTTTCTGGTGTGTGGGAATTCCTGTGTTTATGGAGCGAGAGTTGGGCTGAGGTCACTGTTTGTGATAAGCACTGAAAATGGGGTGAGTTTGCTCTGACTAAACAAACACTGTTGGCAAGCTGTGTTTGCCAGTGCTTAGAGCAGCAAATGTGTTCTGTTGTTTGGCTGAGGCGTCTCTCCATGGACGCTCAGTGCTTGCCACCTGTCAGAGGATCCCAGGTATTTGTGAGTGACGTGCCATGGTATGGAAGTAAAACGTTTGGGATAGTTCTCCTAAGGACTAGACTGAGGAGGCTTGGCTCGGTGGGTGATGTGCTTAGCACTCTTCTGCCTTCCACTTAGGTACATTCCAGGTCCAAACCCGTGTTGCATGAGTGCAATACCATCTGCACAGATCTGACAGGTCTGATGTTGTGCCTTTCATGTTTACCCACTAACTCTGCCAACCCTTTCCACAATTGGGGAATGGTTCTTGTCTGCAACTCTCTCCTGAGCCATCTGGTGGCGCTTAGCGAGTCAGAGTATTTGATCCTGAGGAGCGTCGCTCGTCCAAGATTGATATTCCCAGAAACAGAGCTCTGAAACGAGTACGTAGGAGCCTCTTTTCATCCTGGAGCAATCGTGGCGATTCCTCATTCGTGGGTGCCACGTATCGCTTACTTAAATTGGTCTGCAGTGTTGTAGAAGGAAGGAAAGCAACGCATGTTACAGCTCAAGAACTCTTCTAATGCTGATGAGCTCCCGAGAGTGCACTGACAGTGTGATAGTGGTTGTGGGGTTTTATGCGGTAATATCTTCTAGAAAGGAATCTGAGGGGAATTCTGAGGGCTACTTTATTAACAGAGGTACGGTATGAAAAAGTACATCTTATTTCCACTGTCTGTTTTATGACTGAAAACTTTTAAAATTATTATACGAATAAAGATATAATACAGAAATGCTAAAGTTAGGATCAGAATGCTAAGACAGGTATTAATCATAACTAACATTCCTTGCTCTTGCCATCACATTTTTCTATTTTGCCTTGTGGAGACTTCTCCGCTTTTCCAGCCTAAAGTTCTGTAATTGAGGAAGTCAAAATATCTGACTTCAGCCTTGAGCCGAGTCTTACCACCTCACAGTGTGGTTTATCAAGCTTCAGCTTAAAGTACTGCTCTACTTTGTTCTCAAATGGCTCCTTTGGTAGCTCCGGCTTTTCTGCTCTAGTTGATGCTTCAGACTTCTCTCTCCTCCAGGAGGGGGATGTCCTGTGCTTAGAAGTGCCCTTGCTGTCCCTGGTGCTCACCCGGCGCGGCGGTCGGCGTGACAGGTGACAGCTCTGTGTGTCTGCAGGAGCACTGCCTCATGGGCATCAAGGGCACCGTGCGCCGCAGCACCGACGGCGACTTCATCCACGCCAACGTAGACATCGACCTCATCATCACCGAGGAGCCTGAAATCGGCAACATAGAGAAACCCGTGGAGATTTTCCACATCATTGAGCACTTCTGCCTCGGGCGACGGCGGCTTCACCTCTTCGGGAGGGACAGCACGATTCGACCAGGTAACTGCTATGTTGGTTTTGGCCAAACAGTAAAATTCATTTCAGGGTCCTAGAGAGGTTTCCAGATCTGTGTCACAGGTCAGACAGCACATCTCAAGGAGATGCGTTTTTGGTGTATGTGAAGATCTGTCAGTCACAGAACTGTTGTTTGGAAAGTTTATGACAACTATCATTCCTATAATTTTTCCAGAACAGAGATTTTGGTTAACCGGTATTTTTGCCCATCCATGCGTTTAATTCATCGTGAGCATAACAAAATCCAGTTGAGATTCCTTTTCTCCCATATGTTTATGCTTCTCAGAAAAGTGATTTCTTTCTCCAACTGCTTTTCAACCCTGCTGCTGCCAGGGTCTGAAGATGCAGTATCTCAGAGTGGGTGCTGCATCTGGCAGGATGCAAAATGTAGGAAATACATAGACCAGGACATGCTGTTCAGTCCTGCCGCCGGTGGATTTTGTATGTCAGTGTCTGTCTGAGTCAGGTCACTGTGGTCGAACTTCTGCGTTTTTTAAAAACATTGTTGCGGTGTAAGGCCAAGTAGGAAGAAGGGGTGGGGGCTTGTGAAAGCACAGCATGAATGTTGCCACAGCCATGCGTAATAAAAAATTTTTTTAAAAAAAAAAGACAATAAGCCCTTAAAAATCCCCAGCGAAAATCTTAACTTTGCAACCACTCTAGAGGTGACTTTTCATTCTGTCCGTGCCGCTGATGTGTAGCTGAGTGTCTCTCCCTGTCACTTGAGCGTTCCTTTTCTGGGAGAAGTTCAGCAGTGGCCTTGAAGCCTGAAGTTTGTCGTTGCTTCTGCTGACTGTGGTTTTGTTCCCGAGGTTGGCTGACGGTGGGACCCACCCTCACGAACAGCAACTTCAACGCGGAAACGTATTCCTCGTATTTCACGGCTCCCAATTCCCACCTGACCGGCTGCACCGAGGAGATCGAGAGGCTGCGGCCCAAGTCCCCGCCCCCCAAGTCCAAGTCGGACCGGGGCGGGGGTGCTCCCAGGGGAGGAGGAAGAGGAGGGACTTCGGCGGGACGGGGAGAAAGGGGCCGGGAGAGGAACAGAACCAACTTCCGCGGCGAGCGGGGCGGCTTCAGAGGGGGCCGCGGAGGGACCCATCGAGGGGGCTTCCCCACCCGCTGAGGAGGTGACGGCTGCTTCCCCCCACCTAGGCCTTACCTGGAATCCTTTGGGTAGTCTTGTTTTTCCCACAGTGAGTTCCTATGGGGACTCAAGCTAGATGACTTCTACAGTTGTTTTTGGTGCACGCCATTCCAGACAGTCGGCCTTGCAGTCTGGCACAGCCTCTCACCTGGCCACGTCCTGCACGGGCAGCACTGAACTCGGAACAGAGAGCACCAGCCCTTCACACCACGGGTAGGACAGAAATGACCCCCTTGCTCTCCCCTTAAGAAGCTTGCAAGGTGGAGACTTCTTTTTCAACTTCATTTTCTCCAAAACACGGATTCCTCCTCCATCTTTAGAGGTTTGGGTTTGGACTGACTTGCATTAACATGGTGGAGCGGGCATCAAATGCAGTTCTGAATTGCATGGCCACAGCAGACTTGCTGTCCTATGGAAGAAAAAGTGTTGTGTCTGTACTGACACCTATTTTAACTTCTCTGAAACCAAGGAGCAAATGAAATAAATAGAATTCTATATTTTCTTATTTGGTTTAAACTTCCCAAATTATTCCTGGGAATAGGAAAAGGTTAATTTTTAATTTGTTGTGTATGTGCACTCACCTGTCATGTCAGTAGTGGGAAGAGTGGTAATTCTGTGCAGTTGTGTGTTGTCCTTCCTGGAAAGCACCAAGCTGTTGTGCATTTATGTGCAGCCCAGAGGTTGTGCACAGGTCTGGGTTGCTCCTTGAGTGGGGATTTTCCCCCGGTGTGTGTCTGTAACACCTTGTTCCGTGGGAGGGAAGAGCAGTGGCACTGCAGAGCAGTGCCGGAGGGAGGATTTCCCTGGGGGGCTGCTGGGAGTGTGTGATCACCTGGAGCACTGATGGGACCGAGCTGCCTTTGCCTGCGGGTGTTGCACACATTTGGGAATGGCTGCTGCTGCTGCTGCTGCTGCGGTGCAGTGTGGAAAGACAGCGACCCCCTTCCCTATGTACAGTGCCCCGTTCTTAGCAAAACCACGACTCTGAGGTTCTTGTGCAGTTCTTGGTAGGCTGAACAAACCTGGCTTTTGATGTCTCAGGATCTTAGGTGTGGGTTTTGGAAAACTGGTGTTTTAAGTCTCAATGTTTCTCTTGAAGCCCAGCTTTTAAATAACTGTCCTGTAAAGTAGCAGATTATTAAACATGTTTATCAAAGCTGATAGTGAAATATCTTTCTTAATATTTTGTGGGTTTGTTCTCCATGAGGTTTTAGAATTGCTAAGTGGTTTCCTCTGTGCTATTGTAGACAGGAACTGTTCTTTTGCTTTTGAAGATTTTGAGGGGCTGGGGAACTCCCTGGCTTTGGTAGTGTTTAGCAGGGCATCGCTGTAATGCCAATGGAAACTGCCTGTTGTTTACAGCTTGTTTCTTCCTCTGACATATTTGCACATCTGGAGAGTGACTGGATTTGGGGAAGGGAAGTTTTAAAGGTGATGTTCATCTTATTGGTGAAGTCTGCCACAGGCTATATGGAACAGCATCTGAGAGAAGATAAATGCCCTAGCAGGGACACTGGGCTTGGTGATTTTTGCCCTAATTGTGTTGTCATTCAAAAAGTAAAGACACCTCACCTTAGGGCCACTGCTTTTGTGCCAGGGACAAATATTTTCTTGTTTTGCAATGAGATCAAAATGTAATCTCCATTTCCCCCTTTTAATTACATGCTGGTAACATGCTTACCCAGTGCTGGTAGTTGAGTGAATGGGCTGATCTTAACATACACTTAGGCTAAATGGAAGAGGAGGGTGGAAAACAACTGGATCTGATGTGCTTCTGTATCAGTTTGCAGAAGCTGCAGTGCTGCTCGAGACTTCACTGACTGTGGAAAGCTGTGGCAGGTGATGGAGGATTCTTGGTTCTTCCCCTCAAAGCAGAAATAGCTCAGTTTACCGTAAGGAAAAAAAAAAAGAATAGTGCTGCAGCGAGTGTTAGGTTAGAGCTGTTTGGATGGGCCACCTTTGCCAGCAAAGTCTGATGTCCATGTTGTTAATGAGCAACTGATGGAATGTTTTGAGGTTAATGGACAAGGAGTGGGGACTTATGGACAACGCCCGGGACTCTGCACTTGTCCTCTGTAAACAGGAACACTGCCTCTGCTCATCTGAAGGTGGTATTCCAGCAGGGACAGTCTGACAAAGGCTTTACAGGTAAGGCAGCAGTGCAGGGCTCTGTGCTTCCAAATATTGGTCCATGTCCTTGTGGGGATGGAGATGAGACTTAGGAAGCACTGGAGTGAGACACAGTCCCACACCCCATTATACAGTAAAAACATC
>WAAG01079555.1:0-10106 GCA_013390105.1 Tichodroma muraria
TTTTACAGGACTTCGAGGTGCTGGGAAAGTTTCAGAAAAAGGGCTGTTAGTCATCAGGACAAGGAGTGAGAAGATAGAACTTTTCAGCCTGGATAACAGGTGATGACCCAGGTGATCTCTGATAGTAATCTGAAAAAGCATTTACAGCTTCAAGGAGGAGATGGAGATTTTTGGTTTATTGTCTCTTCCATTGCGATGTTAAATGAAGCTGGGGGAACTAGATTGCAAACAAACAAAAGGTGTTTTTTCATGGAATGAGTAGTTGAAATGCTGGAATTGCTTGCCATCATGTCCTGTAGATGCTAAAAGTAGACACGAGTTGGAAAAAGTATGAGGTGCTCTCGAGCATTATTTGAGAGTAAGTGAATGGAAAAGGCATCTGAGGAAAAAAATCCCAATGTGAAAATTTAGGAGAACTGAATGAAGGCTGCATGTGGTTCCCCTGCTTCTCCTCTTCTTTGGATACTTCATTAAGTCACTTGTAGGCAGAATAAGGGGTCTTTGGTCTGATACAGCAGTTTGCTTGGAAATACTGTGTCAGTTTTATGTCAAGTATGCACATGCTCAGACATACCAGATTTCCCAGGATAACTGCCATCTCTCTGTGGGCAAAGCTGTGGTCAGAGCTTAGGGCTTCTTAACATTTCTGAAATAAAAAGGCAACATATAGGAAACAGAGCAGAGATGAATACCAAATACTTTATGTAACTGCCAAAAGCGTAGAACAAAGTGGGAGAACTTTCGCTTAAAAAAAAAGAATTATCCAAGGTATGTGTTGTGATACATCACTGGAGTCTTGCACCAGAATATAACCTTGAAAAACTTAATTAATTAGTATTTAAATTACATATAACTAAATTCTGGTGGGAAGGGTAATTGGATAAATTTTCAAGCTGAAATAATTAACCGAGTGAATGTGGGGCGTGAATAAAGAGAATATGTGTCTGTATATTTTAATTATTACTAATGTGTTTTGAAACTGAAAAGGAAACTGCTTTTGTTTATGTATTTGCTTTTGTCAGAGGTATGATCTATTAAAGGTAGTTTTGTGTTCTGCAGAAAATATTCAGTGACGTAAGTCAACGTTTTGAGGAGTGAATGCAGATTAGTGGTATTATATTGTCAGCTTGAAGTTGGGATCTGCTAGCATTGCATGATGGTTTAATCACAGTTGGGTAGCTCATGCTTTGTAAGAGATGATTTGAGCATCTTTGTGCTGACAGTTTGTAAAGGTGGTTGTAATGAGCTACCAGGTTACAGCTTGCCTGGAGTAATTGAAGCACCTCATCAGATGCTCAGCAACCACATTTTCCTTATCACACAGCCTGGGTCATAGGCTTCACATTACTTAATAAACCCAGGATGGAGATATTATTATGGCAGAAGAATATATAATATTGAAGGAGACTGCAGATTGTTCAATTCTGCTCGCTAGCATTTAAAGGGGTGTTTTTAATTCTGCAAATTACATGCTTGTGATTGCCATGGAGTCATTTGTTAATATCTCAAAATCAGAAGAGTTTTTTTACTCTATTTGGTAATGGACATATTACTGTAGAAACATATGGAAATAAATTTAGGACCATTAGCTTTTCTGTTTGTGAATGATATTACCCTATAGTTCTTGTTCCTTTTTTTCTTGTTGAATCTGTGAGAAAGCTGTACTTTATCTGTGGAGTGGTGAACATCATCTGTGCTAACACCAAAATAGCAAACGTAGATGGTGATGTTTATAAAGTAGCCAAAAGTGTGACCCGTGCACGTGACTGCATTATTGAGCTACTATCAGTCTGATTAGCTCATTTGCCAGTACCAGGAAATATAGCTGATGTAAAAACACACAAGTAGCTTGGTGTGTGTAACATTCCTAGTCTATAGGGGTTTAATTTAATTATTTCGGATTTGTGAATATATGCTTTTAAAAGAAATCAACTGGGCAATTCACACGCACACCACCCAGCTGACTGGGGAGGCTCTCAAAAATGTCTTATTAGAAGAATTTTTACTTTCTGTTGAGTTTGTTCTTTCTACAGTGCTATTGCTTTACTTTTCTACTTACTGTTTTAACACAAAGGAATTGCTTGGAATGTCACTTCTAATTTTAACTGTCAGCTTAGTTCTTGATATACCTACCAGGTTCCCTGCCCCGCCTCCAGGAACAAATCTCCTATTGTAAAATCAATTCACAATGACACTCTTCTTCCCCCCCACAATGGTACATGGAATCAGATCTATAGGAATGCAAAACCAGCTCAAATGTGACATTCTCTTTGACATCTTCAAAAGTTTCTTGGTGCTTTAATTTTCTAGGTTTGGGGATTCTTTAGTGGTTTAACTGAGTTATTTAATTCAGACTTAGAATAAATTTGTCTCCTCAAATCACTGTTTTAAAACCATTTCCTGATCTGGGGCTGTGGTGGGGTGCCTGTTGACTTTGTCAGTGTTTAGAGAGAAATGTAAGAGTTTGTCTAGTTGCTGTTTGGCATTTGGATTGATTTAGTAAGTTTTTATAACAATTATTGAATACAAATGGCAGGAGTAAAAACCCCCTAAATTATTACACCTTAACACAGTGGTACAGATCTGATTTTGATCATCTTTCCAGACATAAAGACCTGATTGTTACAATGTACCCTTTTAATAAAATGAAACCTAGAAAAATAAGATAATAGCTAGTCCAGATAAGCTTATGTTATCCACCTAAAATAAGAGAAATTTTGGATCTCTTCAGGTGTTGAAAAACAAAGCTGAATCCTTTATCAGATATGCATAATGTTTGCTTGATTACAATTTTGTTGTTTAATTTGTAAGTAAATTTCTTGTTAGCTTTTTGCGTGACAGACCATAGCACAGCTCATCTAAATGGTAAATCTGCCATAATGGTAATTCTGAAGATATTTTTATTCAGGTTTGTGTCAGGATGTGGGAAATGTTTTGCAGCAACAGGTGCTTTATTTTCTGCCTTATGCTCTTTCATGCCCTTTTCTTTTTCCCCTTTTCGTTCTCTCTCACGTACATAAGAAGTAAATATACGTCCTCTGCTCTGTGCTCTGGATTGTGGATATTGGAAAAGCATTCACATTCATTGGAAGCTGCAGCATTGCTTCATTCCAGCTTCCACTGGTGCAGAGAGGGGAGTAACTTGCCTCTAAAGAGGCTTTTGAGCTGCAGCATCTGCAGGCTTAAAATGCAGAGAGCTTGAAATCATCATCTCTCTTGCGTTTGCAGTTAGTGTCGTATGTCAACTGCGTTGTGAGACAGACTGCACTGAGACAGTTTCTCGTTAATTGTTTGAAAGCTATTTTCGCTGCCTGCTTGTCGATTTATTTGTATTACACACTTGTCATTCATGTACAAATCAAAACACCAAGTCTTTCAGTCTTGGCAACTATAGAAAACTACATGGAAGCTGAGATTCCTCATCCGTTGTCTTTCCAAACACCTGACTCTCCTGAAAGCCTTATAACAGGGAGTTGCTTTTCTTTGCCTACTGACGTATATGCACTTACCAGCGTCGTGGTGTCAGTCTGAAACCAGACAGAAACACTAATTTGTGTTGTTTTAGTTTGCTAATTTGAAATTTTTCAATTTAGAGCAAAGCAGGCTTAAACTTGAAAAGAATAAAGATTTTATTAACTAACACTAAAAGGGAAAAAAGGAAAAAAACCAAGAACTAGAATGAAACCTTTAGAACACTCTTCCTCCCTCCCCACGCTTTCTTTCTGTCTCACCGACAATGTAGATAAAAGGCATTCAGAATTCTCAGTCCGTTTTCCCAATTCTAGAATAATCTTTCTTCAATTCTCTTAGGAATCAGAGTACCTCTCATTTGCTATGGAAAAAAAAAACCTCTTCACAAAACAACATCGACCCAGAACATAACATCTGCATCGTGAAGCTCCTCCCACGTTCACAGCCCTTTCTTAGCTGTGCCTCTGGGCCAAAACTGAAGTATGGGGTTTATTTTTAAAGATAAACTGTTCAAAAACAAAGGTTATTTTTATCTGTCTTTAAGATCATCTTCATTTCAGTGAACAGAGATTTTTTTTTTTCTTCTTCTCTTGGGGCAAAGAGTCTTCATCACTTCATTTCTCTGTTCAAACTTCTCAACAATTACACCCACTTGAACATTGGCTCATTCAACACTACATTCTTTTGCTCAGGTCTACAATTTGAACTTTTCACCTCCCCATGCTTCTTTACGATTTAAAGGAAATGTCTCGATATAGTCCATCACCATAGTTTACAAGAGATTTTAATCTGGAAAATGAAACAACTCCTTATCTTCCATCTAGGACATTGCTCTTGCTTCACTGGCTTTGATGTTTTCATGTGATCTCTTTACGTGTCCTCACTCTGGCTGCTCCTCAGCCGCTGGCTGGGCTCCTGTGGCTGGGGAGAGGGGCTCGATGGACTCCTCTCTCCACCCCTTGCTCTCATCAGGGCGAAACCGGCCCCGGAGCAAACCCCACTTGGGCGGCCCGACCCTGCCACGGCCACGCCCTGGTCTCAGCGGCATGATGTCTTGTGGCTCCGGGACAGCTCTGGGAAGCTCCCCCAGCGGCCGTGCCAGTGGGGAGGGCAGCTCGGATCCCATCAGCCACATCTCAGCGGCCGTGGCTCGGCCCAGCCATGGCTCGGCCCCGCGGCCTCCCCTNCCACCTCGGACCCCATCAGCCACATCTCAGCGGCCGTGGCTCGGCCCAGCCATGGCTCGGCCCCGCGGCCTCCCCTCCCTGCCCGGCCACGCCAGGCCCCGGGGGCCACGGTGGAGCGGCCGGGCAGCTCCTGTTACCTTTTCTCCAACCTGAAACCAGAAGGAGGAACTTTCCCGGGTTCTCACTCAAAATGTGTATTCACAAAGGCGTACCCATGCTTTTCATTGGTTTCATCGTGTGTCAATATTACACATTGGCCAATCAGGGCCGAACCATGACACGCAATTACATGTTTTAGAGGGAATGTTAAGTCTGGGGTCTTCTCATGTTTCTTTCCTCTTTGGAGCATGAATGTATCAGAGGAACAATTTTCTGCGAGGATAGAAGGAAAACCGTTCAGAATAATTATTTTTTTTTTTGACAAGGAAGATTTTATGCAGTCGCAGCTGAGTGTTAAATGGACTCAGACCCTTGTTAACTTCCAAAATCAACTCCTTTTGGTCATAGCTCCACTGAAAGATTGACAGCTCTCAAAGGAATGAGGCTGCTGATACTTCTGATATTTTTCAAGGGAGGGTTATCTGGGAGACTCTACTGGGGCTTTGAAATTTAAAGAATTAAAATAGTTGACCAGGATCATTGCAGTGGGGAATTTTTCCTAAGACTGCTGTTTATTTTGTTGGACTATCGGTGCCTGTGTTCCCAAACGGACTTTAGCTCTTGCTCATAAAGACCTAGTAGATCCTCAAATAATGCCTCACTCAACAGCACTTGAGAATTGCTGCTGGGTTGCCATGTACTGCCACTGACTTGCTGGATTCTGTAAATAAAAGAGTTCTCAACATAGCACTTGGGTTACTATCAAAACTCACTGCGTTGCTTCACTATTTTCTCCTTTTCTAATTTTTTTGTTTTAAGCAATCAGATGGGCTGTTTTTCTGTCTACGTGACAATATGTTCCTTTTAGTCTAGCCCAGTCTGAATAATTTTTCAAAGAAATCAGCTTACAAGTGGTTTCTAGATAAGTCTGTTTTTTCTTAGTATACTACAGCTTGTCTCTTGAATTCTGACATATTTCAATACAATATAGTGTGCTTTTTTTCATGCTTTTCTGTCTTATTTTAACCTTTTGTTTCCTTTGGGTGTTGATTTGCGTTTAATAATTAGGTTTGGAGTATTCATTTAGTAATTGGTAAAAGGTTAGAGAGAATAAATATAGAATTTTCAAGGAAATCCTTTTTAGACTTTCTGAAGTGTTACATGTTCTGTTACTAGTCAGTCTTTCAGTCTTGTATTGAATTTTCACAGTTTTGGTCATGAAAGACAGTGTATTACTATGTAAATAAAAGGTCCTTTTGTGATGAAAGCAAGATCAAGACATCCACTTGAAAATTAGCATGAAACTCTTGGCAAAAAGTTTGAGTCTGATTCTGGCAGGCCAAATGAAGCAGTACAGATACAGAGAAAGGGGTAGACAAGAAAACTTGTGCATATTAGGCAGGTGTTATAAATATGAACTGTTTTATGAAGTCATTCATTAAGTGGCAGTTATGTGAAACTTAAGTTCAGGCTTTTGGTAAAATTGCTGCACAATACGAGAAATATTTTGTCTTTGGGATCATTTGGAATAAAGTACCACCGGAGGAAGCAGTGTTAAAACAAGCATTTGCATTAATCCCTGCAGCATCCCACTGAAGTAGAGAATGAGCTCTGTGACACTCATTTTGGGAACCTGGAATGAAGGGAGTGTATGGGTGCATGTTCTAAGGGTTATTTGGTACCAGAGGTTAGGGATAAAAAAATGGATAATAGGAGTTTTAAGGGAAAAAATATTAATCCTGAGGGAGTGATTGACAGCTTCACTCTTCTGAAATATGAGTTGCACGTATTAACTAGAAGAGTTTGCATCTTGTCTGCAAAGCACTCACAAAAAATTATAATGGTAATCTGTATCCTATTTCATTCAGCAACAGGTCTGTATCACTTAATGTCATTTGAATTGCATAGCCAGAGACCATATTCGAAGTTTCGAGTGCTGATAAAGAAATCCCTTTCAAATAAAAATGGAAGAGAAATGCCTTCTGTAAAATTACATGTTATTTTGTTCACTTGAAAATATCCTAGTCTTTGAATAGACTCTGACATTTAATTCAGCCTTGTTAGAAAATATGAGAAAATGTGCAAGTTTGATTGAGCTGCGCTTGCCTGACTTGCTTAGGAATAAGGTGTCATCTAAACTTTTGAATACTAGAAGTATGAAAAAAAAACTCTCTGAAGTTAGATTTTAAAGTTTCCTGCAGGGTATTGTCTCACAGTTTATTCCTTTTGTAACTCTTTGAGCTGAAGTACGATGGAACAGATCAGTAATTAAAGAATGCCTTTATACATCTGCCTAGTGACTGCTATGCTTTGTTGTCTTTGTATCTCTATGTCACTTCAGCTGTGAACAGCCAAACAGAAGGACTTCCCTGTCAGGTTCCAAATCCTAATGTTTTGCCATCTTTGTTTCACAGAGTTTTGATGCCTCTGAAGTGGTAATCCTGGAGCGCTGCTGGGTAGTGGAGTTCAGGAGCAAAACAGATGTTTGAATAGTTCTCAGTAAGTAAGACATATCTCAATGTGTTCAGTGTGACTCTTTTATTTCTGCCAAAAAAAATGGAAGTAAAAAAAACCCAGGCACTGGAACTTTTCTAGAAATTTAACTAAAATAGATCCTGCTGTCTGTTTGACGCGTACATTTAAATACTGGTGGTCTCTGAACTTATGCCTACAAAGAAAATCCTAAAATCAATTGCAAGTCATGTCATCATCTTCCTCTGACAATAAATAGAAGTTTGAGTTTCTGTTTTGTCAGGTATTTTGTACAATATGGGATTTATGTTGATGCATAGTCAATGCATCTTATTCTTCGATAACTAATCATTGCTAAACTCCCTATTAAATGACAGGTTTCCTGTTTTCCTCGCCTCTTATCAATTCTTCATTCATAAAATTGTTTAAAAAAGCAGAAAAAAATAGCTATTTCATATAAATCAGAATCCTTGTTTTAAAGGAAAGATTTTCTTTGGTGAAAGTGCTGACAGTTTTCTCTGCAGGAGCAGCTTAAAATAGCCATTGTGTTAGAAATTTTTTATGACATGTATTCTTTCTGATACCACTGCAGAGTTTTGAAGTCCTTAGAACAGTTTGCCATTTGCTGTTAGCTGTGATGGTCTAAGAGCAGAGGTAAAAAAGCTAGGCTGCATTTGTGGGCTTCATGATTTTACATTTACACCATTTTTTAAATCTTTTACATGATCTTACGTTTATGCCATATATTGCACCAACATTTACATTCAGGAGAAGTTCCTATAATCTGTTTTTATGCACCAAAATTTCCAGCCCACTTCTAGGAAAATGTTGCATTAATTATGCTGACTTTTGTCCTTACCTGCTGAAGTGATTCATAGTGGTTGGTCATGTTTGAGAAGGCAGTGACTTAAATTATATTCATTGTGGATTTTATCCTTATCTGGGTAGTATTCTGGGGAATAGCACAAATCCTTCATCTTTTGTAGAGAACAAAAGCATGTTTTGTGCCTGGTATTGAAGCACTGCATCAAAAAGTATTTCTTCCTGGGTTTGGAAGCATTGCTTTCCCTGACTATAAGAGCTGAATGTTTCCCATTGACTCTCAAATTGAAACTTTCTAATTGTGCGCTCAATGAGTCCAATTCATTCATAGAATTTCCAACTTTACGAGTATAAATACAGTCATGTCAGTTCCTTTCTGGCACTTCTTTTACAATGCTTGAACACAATGCTGCTGAACTGAACCCAGAATATAGCTGTAATTGCTGACAGGACTCAATTAGCTTTGAAGCCTGCAAATAGGACAGTTTCTTTGGCAGCGACACTGGCAGGTTTTAAGCCCAAAAGCTGGGGACATAGACAAGCCTGAATACTGAGTAAGCACTTCAGGCGGCCTGTGGAGAATAAAGAGCTTGTGAATATGTGTGGAGGAAGAAATAAGCTTGTATAATTAGGAACTAGCTGAGAGACCGACTTTCCAAAACCAAGTTTTTAAGGTTGGTGGTGTTACAGTAGGAACCAGGGATAAGGGTGACATTCTGTGCATCCTCTAAAAACATATTATAGGGGAAAGGAGGAAACAGTGTAGGAAACTCCAAGTAAACAGAGCCTGCAAATGATGATGAATACCTAGGGCATGACCAAACAGAAGATAGAGGAAGAGAGGGGTAGAGGAGAAATGTGTCTCAGACTTCGCAATTTTCTCATGCTGGAGAGCAAGGATGACAACCTGGCTGATGATTTGTGGGATGGGAAAAGAGAGCCAGACTATTATGAGGTATTAGAACAAAATTGAAGACAAATGAAGATGATATACAGTGTGCTGAATGAGGATAAAATACTAAAAGAAGTTAAATAAGCCACGTACTGTAGGATAGAATAAAATTCAGAAGACAAAATGGGGGAGAAAAACAAAACTCAGGAACTAGGAAGAGAGGCTATTTATCAGTAGGGGCTTTGACCATGAAAAGCTAGTTGTTGTATCACAAGATTAGATACATTGGCCATTGGGAGACAAAAGAAACTATAGAATGTGTGTCTGGGGTTTTAAAGGATTCAGATGAAAGCAGGATAGGAGGACATATCTGCTCACAATGTCAGATTTCTTGTGGAACTGATGGAGGAGAGTTGTGCCACAGAACACCAGAAGTTCCAAGAAAGGAGGCTGTGAGATTTAACTTGTAAAAAGGACATTTTCTTCATCTTGCAAGCTTTGGTTTGGAACCGTGAAGGGGGATTGGAGAGAGCCTTTGTCCAATTGTCTCCATTGTCTCTGACTGATGGATTGAATCCTGAGAGTTGTAAGAGTGAGAAATGGAGACTGACTGAGATATTGAGAAAGAAAACTTAATTGAGGGCAGTGGAGAAATCTTGGAGGGAAAAATAACAACATGTCCATGCAACATCTAGTGATTCTATGGAGCTGCTCATGACCTCAGGGAACCGTGGGCCCTGAAACAGGAGGGCTGTACAGAAGTCAGAGCAGATAATCCTGTCAGGGCTTCAAGTGGAGTGCTCCTGAAGCAGCCTAACTCAGAAGGTTTCCAAGTGGATGATGGAAGGAAAGAGAAGGATTTGTTAGGTGAACTTTGACTCTGCGTGTGGCTGATGGCTTACATGCCCTTCTACTGGGAACTGGTCACCATTAGCAGGACAGTGGTCTTTGGGTCACTGTTGTATTTCCCTGGAATAGGGCAATAGAGGCTCCGTGTCTTGATGTTCAAACTGCCCCCAGGAGCAGCCTGAAGTTGACCACTGTGTTGTACAGAGCCTCGTGCATTTACAACTCTGCCTCCTTTCTTCTACATGATGGTGTACGACACAAAATTGAGGATGTCCCCAAGAGGCACATGAAATTAAACCAGATGTGAGAGACAG
>WAAG01079561.1:0-15095 GCA_013390105.1 Tichodroma muraria
AAAAAAAAAAAACCTCCAAGAAAGAAAGAAGTCAAACCCTCAAACACTAGCCACATTCAAGACAAGGGAGGAACTGAATTCTGTAGAGAGATGCTTCACTGGAGGCTGTATGCCTACAGAGAGGATGGGCATTGATCTGTCTGAGCTGTGAGTGTGCACAGAACAGGAGAACAGATTCAGAGTGAGAGAAAAACACAGAATCCAACTGTGAAAGCATCAGGAAGACGAGGACTATTGAGGAAGTGATGCAGCTCTGAATGAAAGCAAAGAAGTTTTCTTGTGCTGAATGTTGGCTCAAAAGGGTGATTAGGAACACTGAGGGAGAAAGTCATCTGTTCAAGCCTTCTCGGTATTTCCATAGAGCTAACAACTATTTACATATAAATAATTTCTCTATAAGTGTATTTCTATGTGACATCTTTTATAACTTCTAATCTGTTTCAGCAGCACCCTTCCAATGAAATGAGTTTAAAAAGGAGTTTTTGTTATAAAGGAGATCCTTCTTGAGTGTTATGGATAAAGGCAACATTTAAACGTGAAATTGCCTCCCAGTTTAAGGAAACCCTGCTTGATGATTTAAAGCCAGACAAAAAACAATACTCTGGGAGAGATATCACAGGGAACAAACTTGCCTTAGCAGAAAATTCTTTCGACGATCTAACCGGTCTTTCCTCACTTCCAGTACCTGAAGAGTCAAATGCAATTTAATGTGATGCCAGGACACTGCAGTCCTTCAGGGCAACCCACAAATACCATGTTTGTTGTCACTCTCTATTTTAGACAGCCTAAATATAGGCCCATTAGACATGATGGTCCTATTCCTTTAGCATGGCTACTCCTATTTCAAGAGAATGAAAAAACAGCTCTAGAAAAAATAAACATCAAACTTGTGCAAAGATTGAATTTAAAGGTACCCAGTATTTTATATAGTATTACCAAAAATATATCTGAAGTAGAAACAAAGTTCTTGCCAGGTCAAGTTCACACACAATACAGAAGAGTATGTTGGCAATGCTCCTAACTGTCTAATTCGTGTCTAAACGTATTTGTTTAGTTGTCAAAACATAAGAATGCAGAGTATGCTAGCATCATGTAGAACAGAGGGTATGAGAAAATCCTTCACTTTTTGTTCTTTGGTTTTGGTTTTATTGAGGTTTTGGGTTTTTTTGTTTTTACTAACACATGCTAGTAAGTGGTACTCTGTGCTAGTACCCCGATGGCACCAGCACCATCGTGAGTGATGGTGCCAGTACTCACTAGTGCCTGTGAGACAGCAGGCAACCTTGCACATTCCAAAAGAGGAATGCAAGATACGTGGCCATCTCTCTAGGTGTGATCTTTTAAGTGATGCAGAGGTACATGGTGTGAGTGATGAAGGCCCCTCCTGCATATGGAGGCAGCAAATCATTCGTATTTTATTACACTCAATGTTTTGCCAAGGAAGCTACAACAGGGAGACAATGCAAGGCTGATACCAACTGCAGGAAGGACTGGTTGCACCTCACGCTAGAGGGCATCAAATAATTAACACCAACGTTACTGCACGGCTTCCATGAGATCATCTTTTAATCTGGCACAAATGCTCAGTTAAAAAGCATGCAGGGTGCTAAAAAATGCATAGTATTATACACCAAAATTCTTATTTACCAGCTCCCACAGAGTGGGACAATGGCTAATCACTCAATGGTAGGGGCATTACTGTCAGAGTAACCTGTCAAAACTGGAATAGCAGGGAGCATTCCAGGGATATTGTGTGCATGACAGACCTGTGCAGACACCCTGGGGAAGGTCCCTGGAGGCCAAACCATTTGCTGGAGAAGCTTCTGCAGTGGCACCCTTTTGTCTGCCTGGCTTGAGCCAGTGGGACACAAGTGCTGTGGCTGTGTGTACATGCACAGGCTACACAGAACCAAAACTAAACAAACCACTACTTATCGGAGCACGGAAAAAAAATCTCCAGTTTTCACACAGGCATAGGAATGTGATTCAATCCTTCAAAATTCAATTCCATGTGTTCAGGATACATAATAACTTAGTTGGATAGACCAAATCAATACCCAGAAATAAAAGACAAAAAGAGAAAGGAAAAGAGAAAGGAAAAAGCAGATAAACGTACAGCAAGGCATTTCCCTGTTCTTTCCTTCTCAAAAAACTAATGCTTCAGTTTCAAATAGCTGACATTTATTTTATCATTTAATCATAGAATCATAAAATGTTAAAGCTTGAAAGGGACCTTCAAGATCATCTAGTTCCAACCCCCTGTCATGGGCAGGGACACCTTATTCAACCCAGCCCCAAACATTGCCAGGGCCACAACTTCCCTGGGCAACCTGTTCCAATGTCTCAACATCCCCCCAGTAAAGAATTTCTTCCTAATGTCTAACCTAAATTTCCCCTATTTCAATTTGTACCCACTACTCCTTGTCTTATCACTACAGTTCCTAATGAAGAGGAAATCATGTAAAGTTTAATTGCAGTAGGTGACCAGCCATTCTATATAGCTAAAACTGTGCTCTCCCTCTGCATTATGCATGTGGAAACTTACAGAGTAACATGAGAGTCACATGGTAAGAGAAATGAAGTCATGAACATATTCCATCTCTCAGCTGGGCTAGGGTGAATTTCTATCCCAAATTTTTAGACAAGAATTTAATTCATGTTACATTTCTGAGTGCTGTCAGATATTGCATAACTTTCTCCTTTCTGGTTAATGCATGACCTCTTCTGTGTTATGCAAGTGCTTTAGTAGAGCAACCGTGTAAAAAAAAACCTACAAAAAGACAAGATCAAAAAACCACCAAAGAAACCCCAAGACTCCCTTTCCATCCAAGCCACCACAAGTTTAAGACAGGTTTATTGTTGCCTTGAAAACTCTAGAATGTAGTCAGGAAAACAAAGAAAAAAGAACTTTATGAAGACTTCACTCACTTCATTGAACAAAACTGGAGATGGATGCTGGGCACTCAGGTCATACCAGCAAGGCCTTTCTTCATTAAAAGGTTTGGAATCTGAATATCCTGCCTGTGCAACCCCTCCCAGGTAACACTGCCAGCAGTGCAGTGTGACAGCAGGGCTGCTTTCTGAACCTGCTCTGCAAATGGAAGCAGTGCAGTCAGGTCACCCCACCTCCCACGCAGCCAGAAGTGACCACGGCTGTCCTGTTCCTCAGCCCAAATAAGTCCCAGTAGCACAGCATTATGACATGTGGAAATACCAGTTCATGGTAATGCTAATGTAGCGTTACTGCTCTCTTGATAGCTCTGGGAAGGCTGAATCCAGCTAGCCTTTGGCAAAGGCTGCCATATCCAGTGGACAAGTTTTGGCAGTGGGATACAGACAAGTAGATTTTAAAATATTTGAGGTATTTACTTCTTTCACAAAGGCACAGGCCCACAAAGGAACAGGGACACTCTATTACCAAGACTCACTCTGTCAGAGTTGTAAATTTGACACATAATTCACACAGACACAAAAGCATGTTAGAAATTACTGAAAATTAGCAGAATTAGAAGAACTTTTTTTTTTTTTAAGACAAACTTCCTGAAAATAAAGGATTATCCCTTGAAAGTTAGTGCCTGTTTCAGTGTCACTGAAGAGCTAATTAGCTGTTTAGAGCTGCAGCTCCCAAAAGTCTGTGGCTACTCTCAATCAGCCTCAGCTTCAAGCACATTCATGTCAATAGCCTGGACTGGACACAGGGAGAATTTGCAAACTTTTCTGGGAAAAAAAGAGTTGAATGCTGGTGTCAAGCTCTGAGACCACATGTAGTGTGACAAACTAATATAGCTGCCTCCATTCAGAGAGACTGGATGATTAAATTGCAGAGGTTAGAGACATGTTATTTAGGAGAGGAAAGCCCAGATCTGCCAAATCTATTCTATCTCAGTTTTAGCCTCTTCAGTGACACTTGAGATTCTGGCTGTGAATGTCCCCAAAGTAATCCATGCACCCATCAACTGAGATCTCATTCTTCATGCTAAATTCATGCAATGGACAATTTAGGATAAATTTGGGAGCATGCACCTGATGCTTCCACCATGTATAACTTTTTTATATGGAATATAAGCTTCAGCCAGATAAATACTTGAACTGTGGTGAACTTGAAACAACCTAGCAAGGGTCAGAGAGAAAGGAGAACTTCGGTTGGCAAGTTTCTGTCATTAGGAGCAGCTGGCAACTAAACAGCAACTAATCATTAAACTTCATAGGCCAAATTCTTCCTTACAGCTATTCAATTGAAACTGCCCTATTAGAAAATAAACAGACCTTGTGCTGCGGAGCTTGACCAGCTCCAGTTTCAGTTTTGCAGCTAGTAATACTTTTTCTCTTCAAAAATGCTTAGTAGAGGTTTTTCTCATGCATTTCCATCACCCACACAACCACAAAACCACCATGAACTTCTACAAAATAGTACCTTCTGTTCACCAGAGGCCCCTGACTCAGATAGCAAAATTACTGTATCATATAGCCACCCCCTATTTCAAAAGTAAATTGAAGATAATTCTTTCATTTCATTTTGCAGCTGGCAAACCCAAGAGCCCACAGAGAGAACTGGTTTCTATAAATATTCATGTCTATAAATGCCAACTAAAACTTGGCCTAAAAGAGCATAATGAATTAAGGAACAGCTCAGCAAAAAGACATCCTTTCTCTCTAGCTCACCAGGCAGGTCTGCTGCCCTTGGACCAGGAGCTCCACTTTGAATCTCAGCTCTGGAGCACACTGTCTGCTTTTTGAATATCAGCATAGTTTTGAACTATTAGAGCACCTCTGTAGGATCATGAAGCACACTGGTCAGTTCTGCCCTCTGTTTCAAGCTAAAGGAGTTGTGCTGAGACATTTAGTTCAACTACCCTAATAAAGCAAGATGAATCACACCTCCTTTAACTCCAGACACCCAGTCAGACATCTGAGATAGTCACCTGATGCTCTGCTTATAGTCAATAGAAGGAACACAACACCTCCAGAGGGTCCTCTGCCTGATCTATTTTCAAATGAGGTGAATCCCCCTCCAAGAAGAGTATGGTAATTAACTTAGACTTATGTCTTTTTCACACCTAAGGGTGTGAATTTCACAGAAGTCTTACACACATTTTTAGACATTTGAGTGCAGCTGACTGACAAACCTTAACAAGTCACCGCTGAGAAATATTTTCAGTATTATGGGAAATACTTCCTGTCAAAAAAGCACCTATTGAAGGATTTTCAGGATCGATGAGAGCAAAAGCTCTTTAATTTTATGGTTTCCTTTTGGAAACTGTATCTCTATAAAACTGAAGTATAAGAAAGCTATACATTCCAGTAACCTACTTCTTTTAAGATTATTTCCCTATTAAAAAAGGACTATTTGTTTCTATGTTTATCTAAGGGACACATTGTCCTAGCACTGATGTCTATTACTAACTCTTCCAGCATTGTTCTATGATGTTTATTCTTTTTCTTGTATTTTTTTTTTTGTCAATACATAATTATGATTATACTAAATTTTAAAATGTGTTGTCAAGAGACTATATACTAAGCTTACACTAGTAAATAGCATAAAACCTTACTGGTAGGAGCAGAGTAGTAGAGTGAAATACTTAGCATTAAGGGCACAATTTTCATACCACCTTTTTTGTGGTTTTTACTTAAAATTATCTCCAAAATGATCCTGTAGACTTAATTTGCAATAGCATTTGGAGTACATCAAATGAGCTCGTCCTTCTGCTTCTGAGTTTCATCGCAAACAGTTTATGCGCTCCGAGATGCAAACTGAACTGCAGAAATGCAGGTGATCAGGACATTCATTTTAAAAGTGCATTCCTGCTCTAAATAATGTGCTCATGTATTTTCCATCCATATTTTTTTCAGAAAAGAAAAGAAATCTGGAACACTGATGCGTGTTCCCTGGTATTGCCACAGGACTGCGTCTTTTTAATTTTTTCAATCACAATTTCCAAAATTTTACCCCCCTTTCAGTTTTGAAAAAAAAAAGGACATTCCACACCATTCACCTTATTTGAACATTTAGAAGACAGTGAAAACTGATGGCAGAAGTCAATATGGGATATATAATCCCTTCCTGGGAAGCAGTCTTACCCACATAGACACCTGTAGATGGATTTCTGGCCCTGTTTAAGGGCCTGGTAAACCTTACACCACCTACAAGGAACAAAGATTTAATCCCTGAAGTTTCCAGATGTACAAGCTGAGTTGTAAGGCTCCTAATTTTCTAGGACTCAAATTCTTGTGGTCATAATTACAGCTATAGTCTTGAAAACAACACATGCTCATACCGGACACATACAAAGACCGGCATTCCTTCCTTGAGGTTAACCACTTGTGAAGTTATTACATCCATTAGCAGAATTCACAATCCTGTAAGAAAACATCCGTCATGACAGACTCCAAAGAAATGTACTAAGACATCTCAGGAAAAAATAATCTGGTTTTGCAGTTGAGCATATTTTTTTTTTTTAATGCAACTAACTAATGGTTTAGACAAATTGGCCAAGAATTGCATTTTGAAGGTTATCCTTTCCTAGCTGACCTGCAGAGTGAGTTTAAGTGATTGTCTCAGATAAACACAACTTTTAGATGGCAAAGATTGTTAGCAGACTGCCACCACCACATGAATCCTTATAGTTCTATAGCTTAGTTCCTAATAATCTTTTTGGTTTCCAGCTACCAAAGAGAAAGCTGATGGTGTTGCAAAGACGGCCTTTAACAAGACTTCAGCAATTCAAAATTGATTCTGTTAGCTTACTGCACAAAACCTCAGTGCAACACCTGGCTTAAAAGCTGCATGAAGAAAGGGTACTACCAGGAGCCAAGTGTCAGGGCAGGAGAATCCAAAAGCCATGACCTTATGCCACCTTAGAGACTCACTGACTGGAAAAGTCACTGCTTCAGGGGTGACAGAAGCATTGCAGAGCAGAAAGTCTTGAGGGGTTTGTAACACACCTTAATACCACTTCTCATCTTCACTTGCTGATGCCAGACTTGAGATAGCTGAAAATTACACGCTCTATAAACATGTTGTATTTAGCCCACTCACAGTATGGTTTTAACCCACACACAGTCTGGGTTTCTCAACCAGGGAACTGTACCAGCTGCTAGCTCTTAACAAGATAGCTGGGAAGGCAGCACAAACAAGGACTCGACATGGGGAGTTGGCCACTACTGAGATGCAGCTGTTACCTTTTTACCTTGCATCCCTTGGACTGTAATCTAAATCAACCACACAGAGTATTAATTATGACACTGATGTAGTGAGGGATACAAGGAACTCAAGGAAAACTCTGCAGTTAAAGACCAAGGTATGATGTTCTGTTCTTAAGGATAACGAAGGACACAAATTATAAGAGCGTACAACTAGTCAGAACTGAGTTACACTGCATCATGTGAGAGAGAAAAAAATCTGACCCTTTTCTCTTACTGGAAAATTTAATGGTCATACTCCTGATGATGCTGATATTTTAAAAAAAATTAAAAGCCAAAACTATAAAAGAGCAGAGATCATTAAAGTTGCCAGCTGTATTCCTACATATAAGGAAACCTGTATGTTAGATCTGCTAGGGAGTTACTGCTACTCACTTTGTACTTTAAAGCATCATAGGAATATAATGAAAAGCCATTAATAATATACAGAAAAGATCAAAGATTTACCTGAAAAAAAGCATGACATAACAAAGTAATTCAGAGCAAACACTGCTTTAGATTGTAATCAATCAAATCTTAAAATTCTTGGGGAAGAAACAACCTAGCAATTAGGAAACTAAGTATTTAGGAAAGTCCGATGCGTTGCATAAACCTGAATAACACATCTTGTAGAGATGTGGGAAGTTGCGCTTTAAGCCTTTGGGTGATAACACAAACTTTATTAAAATATTAAATTAAAACCTGTTTATCTGGACAATATTAAGGCAAAGTCCAGACCTCACTTGTCTGTGTAATGCAAGGTATCTTTCCATCATCTTGTCAGAGAAAAGAAAAAACAAAATCAGTCACATGCCAGAATTAGCGAACACAATCATTTTCCAAACAACCTGTAGTTTGAAATTTACTTGCCCAGACTAGTAAGTTTGCAAAAGACATGTTTCACAGAAGACAAGAATGATTCATATCTGATTCACATGTGAAGAAATGCCAACGTTTGCCAAATTTTTGCCTTGACAATACTAAAAGTGCCCTCAAACCAATACTACGATATTATCCTAAGGATATTTCCCAGCAAAAGGCACAACAAAAGTATGAGAAGACATGAGCTGCAAAGCATCGCCTGATCTAGTCAAGCAGTCAAGCACTTTTTAAACTTTTGTGTCTCTGGAAACCTGAAGTCTCAAAACGATTAAGCCATGGGAAAGAAAAAATCGGAAAAGCTGAGGCTGATTACAACCAATTAATCCACAAAAGAATTAACAGAAATCAATAAAGTGGAGATGCAGTACAGAAAGAACATTTAACACATGAACTACACAAATGGGCAGAGAAAAGGCTCTATAGTCGTATATCAACACAAAAATCCACTTTGCATGAAAATATCTGAGCATTCTAAACCTACAATTTACATAGCATATTCAAACGCGACAACAGAAGGATGAGCGAGCGATTTTTGTTTGCCTCGCAGTATCTGAACCGCAGAAAAACGTTTCAAAACCAGCACAATTCAGCGGACCCAAGCAAGAAAAAAAATCCAAACCATGAGTAATTCCATAGAGCAGCTGAGGGGTAGGTGGATACGAGCAGCTTCCCCGCGCTGCTGCTAATGAGCGTTAACCCTTCGGCAGCCGAAGAGCGCCGTCCCGCTGGTACGGGCACAGCCGCACAGCCCGAGGGGTGCTGGGCTGCCCGGCACCAACGGCCTCCGCGGGGCACGGCCCCGAGGGAGGCTGCGAGCACCGGGGGAACGGCTCCACACTCGCTACAGATGGTCGCGGCTGGGAGCGGTGCCACCACCCCGGCCGGGGAAAGGGCTGGAGCGCAGAGGGGAACCTCGGCTCCGTCGGGGCGCGCAGTCGCGGGCGGCCCCGCTCCGCACGCACCGAGGGGCAGCCGGCGGCCCCAGCTCCGCCAGCAGGGCCACCTGCCTTCGCTTTAGGGTTCCTCGGCTCCAGTTTCTGATGTCCTCCGCCCGCGCCAGCGCTGCCCGCCAGCCCCGAGCCNGGTCCTGGCCCCGCTGCTCGCCGCGCAGGGCCGGGGCCCGCGCACAGGTGGCGGCGCGGTCCCGCGCTCCCGAATTGATCCCTTCGAAGTTTCTTAGGGCCCGCTTCTAAATACGTCTCAAAGGGAACGGACTTTGCCGTCTCTGATTACCCACAGGCAAAAATAAATAGCAATGTGCAAATAACAATCGGTAATTCAAACAAAATATCCTTCTGCTCGGAGTTATTCAACGGGCATGCTTAAACACAACACAATTTATTTGTAACTGGTGTACACACTTTTAACACCAATTAACAGGCACCTCACTTGTTTTGTTGGACCCTGATGAATTCCGTGGATTATGGATTAGGCAGGTATAAGACAGTTAATACAATATCTATGAACCAAATTGTGTTTAAGCTGTTGAACTGTAAGAGTATTACAAACCTAATAATATAAATTGCATGGTAATATTAATCTTATTTCAGCCTTTAAATAGTTCAGAGAGCAATTTGCATATGGAAATGTCTTTATGGAGGAATTATCTTCTAACCCCAGTACAATTCCAAGACTCCAGCTGAAAGGAAGCTTATGCAAAATGAACATGTACATCATTACCCCAACCGTAAGCACAGATGCATACATTTACATCCAGTAGCAGATTCAGAGAACAACTCTGGAGAGCTGAGGGAACAGCAAGTCACCTAAGAACTTCCTATAAAATTGAACCTTGCAAGCTGAGAAATGTTAATGAGCTTAACATTTGCAATAAACACTATAATAACAGCCTTAATTAGTAATGGGGACTGATTTTAAAAAGAAAAAAGGAAGTTGCATTTTTATTCTTCTCTGGGTGAACTAAGAGTTTTTAAAAGTGCAAAAACACTGGTAAAATCTCAAATCCCAAGTGCAAGATAACCATGTAATTACAACTGACGTTACACTCAGCAGCTTAGCATGTCTGGTTCACCTAATTGTTTCGAAGGGGCTTTCAAAGAGGCTTCAGATGCAGAGCAGTGTGGGGACACATTACAGAGAACAGTCGAACCGAAGCCCGAAGCCCCCGTAGCACAAGCAGGGGACATCGCTTTGGTGTCCTAAAGCACCGACACGAGTGCCAGCTAGAGGTGGCTGGGAGAAAATAGCACACAACTCGCACATTCCCAAACTGCGAGATGCTGATTGCCCAGACAAAGCCAATCATCTGGAAGATGTTTAGTTGAATAATCTGCCCATGGGCCCAAATGGCTTTAGGCTGGTTGTCACACTCATTTACATGTGTACAGAGCAAATTCAACGAGAACATGGATAGTTCTACTCAAGCACAACTGGTGTCTTTGTTTCTTCTCAGGATTGTTTTATGAGCCAAAAGAACTAGAGATTAGTTTTCCGATTGTTTCCCTTTATCTTCCCCATCTTTAATAAATCCAGGACTCAGAATAACATTATTGACCTCTGATGTACTGTACTGTGAAAGATCCTGGCTAGAAAGAGACTTGGAGCCATCAGTCCTTCCCTGGTTTTGGTCAAGTCCTGAACCCCATTTCTTCTTTTGCTTTTTCCTCTTCTTTCTTTTCTGACTAAAAGTAAAAGGTATTACAGAGTAAATTTTCACAACAATATTTGAACTTATAGTCACAAAGGTAGCTACAAATGCTGTCGCAAACAGTCCAACAGTGGCAGTGGTTGCTGTATTTCTACAGCACAAATCATGAAACGTCATCAGTCAGGTTGTAATTAAAAGTCAGCACCAGAAATGTATTTGCCATCTTTGCTTTCTTTTCTCCAGAGCATATTTACTGATAGCCTTTAGATGGTTTACAGGCTGAGGAAAGGAATGTTTCCTCATTTAAGAAATCATTAAAGGAAAAGGCTTGCATATAATATACTGACACTTTTTAGCACTTTTTTCTTTTTTATTCAGATTACTAGGCTTAAATTTGCTCCAGCACCAATTACTTTTTCTGATATTAGGTAAACTGAAGTTACTGTATTAAGCATCTTTTTAAAAAGGAGGAGGAGGAGAGAGGTGGAGGGAGAGCAAAAACATGTTTTACAACATTTGATTCTCTTATACTATTTATTCCATCCAAGGTATTGATTGAAATATCATTACCACAACATCACACAACTCTGTTTCCTACTATTATTCTGTTTGGACTTGCAAGAAATTCTGCTTTATATTTCTGAAGTTCTTTTACTAATAAGATCTGCAATGGAAGGAGCAGCAGGTAACATACCTAATACAGATTTTTATATTTTTTTGAGACTTCTCAGAATCAAAACCATAGAAAACACTTCTGGTCAGCCCTGCACTGGTCAGGCAGTTGAACTTAATGGTCATTATAGGTCCTTTCCACTGAAATATTCTATTACATCAGAGAGTCAAACCCAAAATTACTTTATTTAAATAAGTATATTCAATTTCTGGTTGAACATTACTGTTTCCACAATAGAAAGAGAAGTTAGAATATACTTGAGCGTTTATCCTCACCAAAGTAAAGACACAGGGGGGAAAAAAAAATAAAAAATCAAACATAGTCCAGAGAGTCTGATTTGCCTACTTCAAATAGTTTGGGTTTGAAGAACAAACATTATATTCTTCCATTTTCTAGAATATGACAATATTAACCATATTAACCATAAAAATAAACATTCTGTTCTTGATATTCTGACTGATGCTGAAGATGTATTTATGATATGACACTGCAGGGTTAGAACATGTAAAATCATAACTATAAACATATGTACTGAGTAACTAAAGGCTAGAATGACCCCAATTCTAATTTATTTTGAATATACACATCACCTGACTTTTTGTTCTTTCAACTTGACAGCTAACTAGGGTTTTTAATGTTAATATTTCATTATAAAGATATTAATAATTCATTAAATCCTGGGAAATGATGCTATTTTATTCCAATACAAAACCATGATTCTCATGCAAACTTGACTGAAAATTTAATTAAATTTGTCAGTTAACAGAATTCAATGTATTTCATCATATTAAATGAGTTGGTGCGACTTAACCCTCAGTGGTGTGCCAACAGAGGCTCAATTCAGAAGCGTATGGAAGCACTTTGAGATTTTCTTTACCAGTCTGGGTCTGCTTCCACAATTAAGTCTGTACTTCACATATTTCTTTATACTGTATCACAAAGTCTCACAGGAGTGCTACTTCTCCGCCAGTGAGCCGATACTGACACACAGAGCAGTAAGAAAATAAATGTGTAGTGTCAAAAGATTGTTTTCTTAGCTCCCTTACCTCAGACCACGTGCACACACCTGAGTGGTCTTTGCTCCAGCTGCCACAGCTCAGCCTGGAAGATCCCATAAATCAGGAGAGATCTGTTTAACTGCACATCTCAGTAATGGCAAGATTAGTTTAAAATGAATATTGCTGGGACAAATTCACTATTTCTATCATGGCAGGCCATCGCCTTCACTTCCCCTCTACGGATATCCTCCCCACAGAAGGACATTTCTCAGTGACCAGAAACTCTTGTTCTGCCATCTAACAGCAAACCAAATGACCAGTATCTGCAGAGCTTGTTCTGCCTGCAATCGAGCAACTGAAGGGTTTGTAGAATAGCAGTGCAGAAGTGTAACGGCTAGTGGAGAAATTTGGAAGCATCAAATGCTTAATATAAGCATACAGAGAGCTAAAGGTTTAGCAAATATACTCATTTTATGTAATTTGAAAGCTTCCTTTTCTGTAACTGCACAAAAGTCTTTATGATTTGGCATTTAGAAATCCCAAGGAGACAGTGGAAATGAGTATTTTATTTGCTGTGTTTAAATAAGGAATAGTATTTTAAAATGACAGAATACTGTTTGTTCCAGCACCTTTCACAGAGCCAAATGGGATTAATGAGACACTAGATCTGAAATCTTAAAGGGGATTTATTTTTAGTTTACTTTCCTATTAATTTTCAGTATTTACCATAGAGTTTTTCAGTTTTCAGCCAAAAGATTATTTGCAAACTGTTTACTCTAAACATGAGTTGTGTTTTATGATGCTGAACTAGTATCACCAGAAACATCTAGAACTATTTCATATCAATCTATCTTTTGGAACAGAACTAAGAATGACAAATGCAGTGCAAAGTAAACTCTTTGGGGCTTGTAAACCTGAACATAATAATTAGGCCAATTTTTGGCAATTAAATGTGCAAAAAACCTGAAGTATTTGTTGTGTCTCTATGGAACTATTCCCTGAATATGCAAGATAGAGTAGGCAAACAGTTGTACAACGTTCAGTTTGTTAGTTGAGAGATTACATCAATGAAGAAATCCTTCTTTCTTGCTCTGTTTTGAGAAGTTCCTACCTACTTGCACCCTTTGCCTTCCAAAAAAATCAGACCTCTAGTAGGGAACTCAGTAAGGCTGTTAGTTTAGCAAAGAGGCAGGAAAAGCCAACACAGCTGTGTGCAGTGAGATCACCACATTTATCTCACTAGGTCTGAATTCTTACTAGAGTCACCTCCCTTCTGTGCAGTGCTTCCCAGATTTCAACAACCGAGTCAAACAGAATTATTTGTAAAATTATGAAATCTGTTAGTTATCCAATTACAGCTGAACATTAACATAACACTGGATTCCACAAGAAAATGTACACCTATTTTGATGTGGCTATTCTTCCTAATCGACCGCCCAGTCCTATAAACAATGTGATGAAAACTAGAGATGAAACTAAATACAACCTAAAAATAATTAGCTCAAGTCCTCCTGATCACACAACCCCAGTAATGAAGGTAACAAAATCACTTTGGAAAACTCACCAACATGTGGATTATCAGGCCTTCAGTCCTTGAATTCAAAGCTGGATGATTGTGCAAGAAGTATCTTTTTTATAATGCAAAATTATAACCCTTAAACTGGAACATTCCACGTCATTTTAACATCAGCTATAATAATGACTTTAAAGTCTATGAAGTGTTTGACTTTATCACATATCCCTTTTTAATACCAGCAATGCAAATTGGCTTTTCTTTTAAAATTGCTGTTGAATAGATCTGGGAAACCTTCCAAATAGTAGTAGTAATAACAATAATAATAAATTATTTAGAAGCACCTAAAATGCCATTAATTAATAGGATGTCAGTATATAGCAAAGTCTGGAGCCTAACAAACATGAAAGTAAGATTGGACAGAAACAAATAATGTAAAATATTTTTAATTACAGTTTTCTAGCTATTTGGATAGCTCAAATACTGCACCAGATGATCTCAGTGAAAAATTATTTAAAAAAAATTCTTCATCACCTGTTGCTAAACATTTTCACTTATTTTAGAGGGAAAGATTTTATACTCTAAGAAGATATGGATTTAATTTTGCAAAAGGAGACAACCTCCTGGAAGCTGTGCCCATAATATTCCAAAAAATGTTGGAAGACAGTCTGGAACATTTTAGAATTATTTACATATTAAAAAAGTTTTAATAGTCATGGGAAGGTAGTTATTTACCAGGTCTTACCAGAAGCTACAGTGATTTTTTTCATTTTGAACTTTTGCTCAAATTTGGACAAATATGAGAGAAATAAGAGTACTGAATTATTTAATTTTGTCAGGTTTCCAAAGCTCCTGCAACCAAGGAGGATACACACACACATACACACACTCAGATATAGACACGTTCTCCCAAGATATGACAGCGACTCAAAGTGTGGGAGTCACTCCACTCCCAAACCTCAAATATTTAGCAAGTCCAAGTTGCCATTATTGTCTAACACACCCTTGTAGCTACAAACACACACCCCAGGTACAACATTTTTTTCCCCCCCAGCAAAAGCAGTTAATTAGAAGCAATAAAAGTTGGTATGAATCTTGTACAGAAATGCAGCCACATTCATAACAGATGGGAACAGAACAACTAATTTTTACACAACAGCCTGTGTTTAGGAGGAAGAATAAAGAAAAACAAGCATATAAAAAAATAAGGAAACACAGAAAATGATTGATAGCAGAATTGAA
>WAAG01079568.1:0-14991 GCA_013390105.1 Tichodroma muraria
CAGATTTGGCTTTTTAATCAGCACACAATTCATCATATTAGAATATGCAACTCACTCAGGATGAAATTTAATAATTTCCAGAAAAGCCCCTGGAGAGGAATGGGGGCACAGAGGGAAGTAAAATTCAGTGCTTTCCTCTGCATTAGACTAGAGAAACTGAATGATACATAGAAAATGGAGCCATAGGCATGCATAAATCATATATATCTTATGCTGTGACCTGCATTTCCCGCCTCATGTCTGAGTACTGCCAGACACTCCTTGAATACCAACAGAGCAGAGATTTGCATTTTGGTGCATACTGACCATCAGGCTGTCCAAGGTCCCATTTACATTCAGGGTGGAAAATTCAAGTATGTCTTTGAAGAGCAGTGGTTTCAGACTGAAAGGGGTTTGATAGAACATCGTTCAAATACCTTTGTGCACATGCAGATTTTTAGAGATATTGAGCATCCAGTGACTTCCTTGAGAATGTCAAGAACTCAGGAAATTACTGCTTGTAAACCTGTACTTTCAGCCAAGCGTGTGGGCTTTTGATTACTTTGTCATGGCTAGAATTCAGCACTCATAAAAGGGATGGGGAACTATTAAGACCACACAGTTACATTAGTCATTGAATACCATTCAATGAAGGAAGGTGGTAAGGAGCAAAATGTTAATTTAGGTATTCTGACTCATCATCCTGAGTTGCTCTTTCTCTCCACTGATCAGACAAAGCTGCAGTGTACTATATAAGCAAACTGAGCCTTTAGTTGAGTGATGTGATCTTCCTCCATAAACATGTCTGTGGATGACTGTCATAACTGTCAGGTAAACTTCTGTAATTCCTAATTTTTGAGTAAGAGAAATGGAAGGGGAACTTGTTGCCTTACCTTGTGTTCAGCAAGTAGACTGTATTTGATTGAATAAAGCACTTCCCTGAGCCAGTGTAAGTGTAGAATAGTACCTGTAAAATCCTATGGTCATTTTCTAATGCCTACTAATATTTTGCTTAGATCCACATTGTTCAATGTATTTTCAGCATATTAGGTCACCAAAAAAGGCATGAAGTACAACTTTTCAACTTTATTTAAAAAAAAAAAACACAAAACCCCCAGCCTTAGGTCTTTTTAAACTTTCTGGCCCACATTTTCTAGTCCAATTTCAAGCTATGGAAGTGAAATTCTGCAGCAATGATTTGTACAAGGAAAAAATGCCACAAATCTGAATGTGAAAGGTTACTGCATGGCCAACAATGTCTACATCTTTTTGTGATGAAGGTTTACAGATAACTAAAAAAAATGCACATTAAAAAATTGTTTCATTTTGGAGAGGTCTGTGAAGGAGCGTGGCACATTTTCTTTTAGAGTGGGAAATTCTCTTAAGAAAGTTTTCTAAGCTCACCCCTTATAAAAAGGGAATCCTTCAATAACTGCAGCATAAAGTAACTTTCTTAGAATCCTAAAGGATATCCTACTTTGAGATATTTGGTTAATAATAAACTGCTTTTGCTGTTGAATACTTTTACAGAGAGGCTATGTTTTGCTCTAGATTTTGTTACTCTTAGTTGCCTTCCTAAAATCTGTGTTGCTAATCCTTTCGTGCTGTTGTTAATTTGTTTTCATTAAATGTTTTTCCTTTTTTATTCAAAGTGAGATCAGGCTTGTGCTGAGTAAAAGATGGTTATTCTCTCTTTGGTAGTAAAATCTGCACAGTTAACCTTCTTACAGCTGTATAAGTGTATGTTATGGCACATATGGATGTACTTGGAGAAATTAAATGTTGTGCATGACAAAATACCTGTGCTTTGTATTAGATAAAATCTCTACAGATTTAGACATAGATATCTGTATAATCTCACAGAATGCTGTGAAATACACCCTTTTGTTGTTTAGGAGCCTGTGTTCATGAGCTTGATGACTGAATCATAACAGATTTCAGCTGTCTGGCAGTTGTCTAATGGGCAATTTGGTTTTTGACCATCAGGTGTTGCAGACTATTGAAACATAATCTTTATATTCTAATCCAGACAGAATTGCCTTAACTTCATGAAATTATAAAAGTGTCTGGATAAGGTAATACTGAGAGCTGAAGATAATGTGTAATTTCTGTCATAACATGCTAATAGTTGCATGCTGGGTTTGAGATCTTTATGAAAGCAGCAAGATAGGAAAGGACACTCAGAATAACTGAATGTCTTTCAAATGGGACACCTTTAGCAAGGTAATGCTTGGCCTTCCTGGTTCTTTTTGGAATGCAAAGACTTCCATGATATCTTGAAATAAATTGGAATTATTCTAGTCATTTTGTTCACATGGAAGGTGCATACCTCTGCTTTCAGTTGCTGAAGGCTTTCTTTAGTTTCAATCTCAACTCTCAATTCACTAAGTTTCTAAGAGATTTTTGGATTGCTAATTATCTCAGTTTTGTATGATAGCATTTTCTTTTAAAAACCTTAAGCAACAGCAGCCAAAGGAAACCACAAACCCCAAAGGAATGTATGTATAACAACAACAAACCCTACAGCAACTGGCAGTAGAAAAAACCCCAAACCCTGGACCATGATACCTCACTTCATTAATGAAGTAATGTTTAGGAAGAAGTATTGGCTTGGTCTTTTTCTCCCATGTCCCATTTCTTAGCCATTGTATATCCTGGATCAGATGTCAGTGTTCTACTTTGAGTAGTTTGAAGTTGTGATTCTGTTTGGCTTAGTAGTTAGTGAGTAACACACAAAAAGTCTTACAGGTGTTAGATTCATAATATGAGCTAGGTCATTTTGAGTTAACCTGCTAGCAAAGGAAACATTTATCAAGAGGAGTTCAGTCCAATTTACAGTATTTGCAAATAATTTAATTGATTGTCTTTATTTTTTTACAGGAATTGTTTCAATTATGACTCTCACTGCTCTTGCCTATGAACGCTACATTCGGGTGGTCCATGCGAAGGTGATTGACTTCTCTTGGTCTTGGCGGGCTATCACATACATCTGGCTGTACTCACTAGCCTGGACTGGAGCACCTCTTTTGGGCTGGAACAGATACCAACTGGAAATTCACGGATTAGGGTGCTCTGTGGACTGGAAGTCAAAAGACCCCAATGATACCTCCTTTGTGCTCCTTTTTTTCCTCGGTTGTCTAGTAGCACCTGTTGGGATCATGGCCTATTGCTATGGCCATATTCTGCATGCAGTAAGAATGGTAAGTTAGTTCAAATAAGATTTCCCTTAATGTAATATTAATCAATGAAAAATGTTGAACCTGTATATTAAGATTGGATCCAAGCCAATCTCAAGATTTGCACTCTCACTTCCCATTCAAACTTTTGAATATTTGATGTTCATCTGTGTCAGCTGCCACTATATAGGTTGTAGGATTGGGAGAGAACCAGCCTAGAGCTACCGAGGTCTATTTGTTGTGTGATTTTACTGGGAGGAAGTAGGGAACTGCTTATGCTTACTAATCCACATCAGATCCTCACCTGAAAATTGCATCCAAGTCCTTAGTATGAGAAAGTGTTAATGATTTGTATTCTGTGGGTAGTTAGTCTGGACCCATTCAAGTTTATGGTCAACAGTATTGGCACAATAGATAATTTGTGGAGTATGTTCAACATGAGAATCTGCTGCCTAGTATTCTGCTTTAGAGATTTCGTAATATTAGGGTAGCAAGCTGCATGACAAAGCAGTACAGAGAAATCTATTTATGAATTTCCTTTTCTCTAAAGATTTTTTTCCATGAATCTACAGGACTGTCTAACTAGTCAGACAAAGGACCACTAATGTAAACTGAACTTGTTTATGCAAAAGCTGAGAACAAGTTATTTTTCTAAAGTACTTATAACTGCAGCATACTTTGTTGCATCTCCGGATTTGTTGTTTTCTAGTAGATTAGCTATTCTATTTCTTTCTCAGCTTGTATTTTTACACTTAATGTAGAGAATAAAATCTGAGAAACATGATGTAAACTTCCAGAAGAATTGTGGTTTAAAAGATAAGGTGTATGGTGTCTTGTGCCTTAAACTAAGAGAGTGAGTCAGTTACTTATAAATAAACGTAGAACTATTCAGGCTCAAGTAAAACAAAAAACTATTTTCTTTTACCAACTTTTTTTTCTCTACAGCTTCGCTGTGTAGAAGATTTCCAGACAGTTCAAGTGATTAAACTTCTAAGATACGAAAAGAAGGTGGCTAAAATGTGTTTCTTGATGATCTCCACGTTCCTTATTTGTTGGATGCCCTATGCAGTGGTCTCCCTCTTGATAACATACGGCTATAGCAACCTTGTAACTCCAACAGTAGCTATCATCCCATCTTTCTTTGCCAAGTCAAGCACTGCTTATAATCCAGTTATCTATATCTTCATGAGTAGAAAGGTAGGTACATTAAAGGTTTTCTTGTTTGAATTATTAGTAGCCAGTATCACAGCTGTGGAGTTTAGGTCTAATATACTTTAATCTGAATATTTTTTTTTTTAAATTTAACAACTAGGATAAATGGTGACAATCTAGAAGAAGTAAAATCCCCGATGGTGCTTAAATACCACCAGATTAGAAATTTAATTTGCTTGTATGTGGATTCAAATATTTAACTCACAAAAGGGACAGGAAAGAGTATCAGAATTTAAATGTCTAGTTTTGACAGTTTACCTGTGAAATGAATTGCCACTAGAATCAGTAGACCTCATCTGAATTGTTCCCTTACCACAATGGTACTCCATCAGAGAAAGTTTAGGATAATCAGTGTCTTTTTTAGGAATAAAAAACCTTGCCTTTGACTTCTGTGTTATAGCAACACAAGGACTGATACTGGAAGTTTAACATGCACATTGTAAACTTCTGAAACCAAGATTTTATAAAGATATCTGATGTTTAATAGTTAAGTTAGTAAGATAGGGTGTTTAATAGAATCCCTTGACAAAGGGTGAAAAACATGAATGATTGCCAGAGGAGTTTTGCTGGGCTTCCCTTACCTTTAAAGTCATTATAGAGATGGAATTTTCTGTAATTTCCTACACTGGCTTGCTGTTACCCAGCAGCAGCCTGGGCCAGCCAGAAGCCTGTAGGGACAAGGCAGCCAAGTCAGTGGGTCCAATCAGCCGCACGGGCAGCCAAGCAAGGCCTGAGTGCAGCTCAGGTCAGGACCAAGGGCAAGGGGGAGCTTAAATGCTTTCCTGAGTAAAAGCAGGAGGCTTCCAATGTGGCATCTTCCAATGCAGTTCTTCCCCCACAGCTCATTTCACAGCAGGCTCATCCCCAGTTACACAGCTGCACAATATCAGCATTATCCTGGACATGGGAATCTAACAGTCACATTCAAAAAGGCTTTTTCAACAGAATGACTTCTTAAATACACTGGCACTGACTCTGTACCTAGTTGTCAGGCTATCTTCTCTGAAAAACATTTTGTGGGTTCTGATACCCAGCAGCAAATCAAACTTGTACCGGGTATAATGCCAGGTATAAAGACACAACCAGGATAAGTATCAATCATCTGAACATGCTTATTGGAGATGCACTGTGAAATATTTTTCTCTTGACTCTAATTCCAGATTAGGACCAAAATGATAGTACTTTTGCTTAATGTTTTTTGATTATTTTACCCTCAGAAGGAATCCTAAAATAGGTTCTCTGTAATAGCTTTTTTTTATCTGACCTGGTTCTAACATGCTTGTACTTTCTAACTTCTTTGCTACTCTGAGGCAGACCATTACCTCTGAAGTTGCGAAGGCTTCCACGTGACCATTCTTTCTCTGAGATTATCCTTCTATAAGATCTTGTAATTAGCTAGGTTCCTTTCCCAACATTTTCCAATATTTCGTTCCCTGTGTCAGAGTAGGATTAATTTTCCACAGCAAAACCTTGTTCTAACTTGGCATGTCAGATTGTTTCTTGCATGATATCTTGGAAAACAGAGGCACTGGCCATACAGGATAATACAGAGTAATCCTTAACACAGCTAAATGGAAGGCTGTTAAAAAAGATGTCCTACCCCCTTTTCAAAGAAAAGGTGCATTATTTCCCACCTGCTCCTGGATTTTTGTTGTATTTGGGGTTTTTGTTGTTTTTGTTTTGGGGGTTTTTGGTATTTTGGTTGGTTGATTGAAGTCTTCTTCATGCATTCCAGGCAAGCCTTGTTACAGATTATTAAACAAAGGGAAAGTTGCCCTCTTATTTCTTGTAGAACTAGAGTTCTTCCCCAAAAGATCATATTTGTGCTTTAAATGTGTGCATTTAAAGCATGCAAACTACTAAGACATGGAACTACTGAATGAATGCATCCTTTAACCCTCATATCTTGATCTTTGTTTTGTTGAAGGGAAGACCATAATTAGAGAATTAATACAGTGCTACTACTCAAATTTCCATTCTATTTGCCTGTGTGAGCCTTCACTGAATACTTCACATTATTTAGTCACAGAGTAGAACAGTCTTCCTGTGTCACAGGTAGCTGATAGTTAGCTGAAAGTCTTCTGTTACATCCATATTCAATGGGAACATTTGACTTCTGTGTTACTAACCATTGAGATTTCATTTTACATTTGTGACATTAAATGCTTTTGTTAAAATTCCAGACCCTGGAGTTACTTAAAAGGAAGAAAACATCCCTTTGTATCCCCTTCCTCCCCTTTTTCCTTTCCTCTGTATCCTCCTGTGAAGTGTTTGTGAGAATATTCTTTCCCTGCTGGATCTAATGTATGATTTTTGAATATGGAAACAAAACCTAGAGCACACTTTGGAACCTACTCCTCTTGTCTTATGCAGATCTTGTAGCTGGTAAAATATTCAGTTGCATTTCAGTGCCCTCTGTTGGCTCAGTGATCCTATTCAATGTAGAGAAAAAAAGTACCCACTACAAAGGCACCATGTTTTGTTACTGAAACTAACTCAGAAGATATGCAGAAGTCTCTTATTTTGAGCCATTTACTGTACTGTGCCCTTCACTTATTTGTAGGTGATAGTGAGTAGTTAGGAAGCTGAACATCATTCTATTTATTCTCTCTTGCAGTTTCGACGCTGCCTTTTGCAACTCCTGTGCTTTCGCCTGATGAGATTCCAGAGGACAATGAAAGAGACGCCAGCAACAGGGAGTGACAAACCAATACGACCAATAGTTATGTCTCAGAAAGCAGGGGACAGGCCAAAGAAGAAAGTGACTTTCAGCTCTTCCTCTGTCATTTTTATTATCACCAGTGATGACACTGAGCAAATAGGTGACAGCAGTAAACACAATGAGACAAAAGTAAATGTCATCCAAGTAAAGCCATTGCAGGGATGAGCTGAAGAGACATGAGAATGAAGTGGATTTCAGCCACTAGACTGTTGAGGCTGGAGACTGGTTTCAGCAGCAGTGTCTGGGCTGCCAAAGGAAACCACATTCTTAAGCTGTGGAATACTGATGGGATTCAGCATCTGAAGCTCTCCAAGTAGTTCACTTTTGGTCACGGTACAGAAATCTCTGCTAAAATTGTTGATGGATGTCATTACTCTGAATTTTCTAAAGCATCTTTTATGATTACCATTCAGAACTTTTGGTATTTTAATGTTTTCTGTATATTGAGCCTTCAGTGAATAATTAAATGGATCTTATTTATATAATTTTGTTCTAAGTGAAATATTTTTTCCCCACCAACTAGGAAATGATTTGATATTGTAGCTTGCTGGATACAGCTTGAAGAGAAGTGCTAGGACCTGAGAAAACAATAGTATTTCAGTGTTTCAACTGATGTTTCTAAAGATCAAGTAGAGAGTTTGTAAAGAAAAACTACCCACTGTTCAGATTTATGAAGGTAAAATTTGACTAATTAACAGTAACAGTGTATGATTCTTTATTAGTTGATGTACAACATATTTACCACACTGACAGTCCTGTAACAATATGTGAAAACTAAACACTAGAAATTGTGGTAAATTTCTTATCTTGGGTACTCTGTTTGAAGTGCAGTGAAATGAGCCAAAACTTCATGAGATGATTTTCATTGAAATAGTGAGATTTCATTTCCTTTCATGAAAGGAAGTGAAACAAGAAATCAACAAATGAAGTGAAAAGAAGAAAGGAAATCTAAGGAAGTGAAATGAAATTGAAAAAAATGAAAATTATTAGAAGTTAAATTTTTGAAATGGAATGGAATGAAGTACAGTGAAATGAACCAAAACTTCATGAAGTGATACTCACTGAAATTGCAAAATTTCATTTCCTTTTGTGAAATGAAGAAATTTCATCACAGCAGGGTACTGAGATTGCTCACTCTACACTTTTGGAATCTGGGCCAGCTATGGTGATGGGGATCACAGCAGCAGTGACAAGGTGCCATTAGAGTTCAGAGAGCTGCAGAGCGTACAGCTCCAGGAAAACCGGGACGGGAAAAGGCATGCCAAGTGTTGTAACTGTCAGTCTCTGAGTAGCATCAGGTTATTCACAGTTTTGTCATATTTTTTAAAAAAAAATGGAAAGTCCATCTTTGGTCTATTCTGGTGTTGTCATAACTGGAAAATTTATTACAGTGTAGGCGGAAAGACTGATGCTGGACCTTCCTCTTCCATTACAGGCAATGGACGATGGTTAGAATTATCATTTGAACAATTAGTTGTTCATTGAGTAACATAACTGCAGACTAAGGAATAGGAGAAGGAGAAGGAGAAAGTGGGAAGGACAGAAGTATAAGAAGGGATGAGCAGTATATGATTAATGAAGATTTTAAATAAATTAGTTGGTAAGAATATTCATGATCCTGTCATGCAAAGGGAAGCTATGGGTGTGGTGAGTACCTTGATAACCTCAGAGCCAGTTAATTTCTCTTAAGGATGTTTCATTGATTTTGTGCACTAATAGAAAAATACATATAATGATTTAGCTAAAATACCATTTTTAATCTGCAAATGCAGAAGCCTCGGTTTACTTGTTGCCTCCCAGCACCTGGTGTGTCAAGACTGTTGGGAGGCATTTTGGCATCTCCTTCATGCCAGGGAAGGGACCCTCTCTCACCCTGTGTTTTGAGGCAGTCACAAATACTAAAGCAGTGTCCACTGACTTACCAGTGCCAGGGCTTCTGCTTCTGTGCTGGATCCCATGGAGGCAAGAAACTACAGGATGGCAACAGATCTGCTCCACAGCCATGTGACTTCCCTTCTTTTTCAGCTTCTAGAATAAACTAGATTTGTGCTGAATGTACCTAACTTCGTGCAGAAGAGTTGGGCCTTACGTTACAAAGGCTTTTTTTTTATCACAGTGATTACATCAGTCAGGAGCTCAGTATTCACAAGCGTACCCTTTTTGCTCATTCCCTGCATAACATTGGTCTCCTGCTGCTGTTTCCTGCTAGAATACTGCATCAGTTAAGTGAAATGGGTATGCAACCACTATACTGTGCTAAACCACCCAGAAAGAGAAGCTTTTAAGAATACATTTATCCTTGGCTTACACAAACAACCTTCAGCTCAGGTACAGAATTTGACTGTCTAATATCCAGAGGTAAGAGATGAGAAAAATCTGGCTATGATGGTGGAAGATTTCTCAAACTCATATTTGATGCACATGCAAACATCTCAGTTTGAAAATACTGGCAGTCAGGTATTTCTTTTGTCGGTTTGTGTCACCACAGCTAAGGAGCGTTGTTGTTTCTCGTGAAGGAAAAAAAGGAGGGGGGTGACGCTGGAGCTGTCCCAGAGGATGGGAATGCCTGTTCCTGCTGCTACTTAGGTGTCCCTTTGGGGTGAGCCTGGTGCTTGCGCATGCCTGCATCCCTCCCTCGGTGGCAGCAAAGGCGGGATGAAAGGCAGGAGGGAGGAGCGCACAGCTGATCTCTGTTTTCTTCTGCCGCAGGCAAGCACTGCAGCCTTTGAGTTCCACTTGCCTGATGCCCAAGGCTGCCTTGCCTGCTGCTCTGACCTGCATTCCATTTATCCAGCTCAGACATAAAGAATGCTCTTTTCTTGCTTTCCCCTGACCAGATTAGTATTGAAGAAAAGCTTCTAACTCATTAAATCTGAAGAGGAAATTAAACTAATTTTTAGTACAAATGAGAAAGCACGTTGCAGCAGACTTGTCATGAAGCGCTGCCTGGCCCTGGACCTTTTCCCTCGTGTTTTCCTTGCATTTTCCAACAGTGTTTGCACTCCCTCTTGTGGCTTGCTCAGCCCGGTGCCTGCTGACTGAAGAATGAGCCTGGCCTCCTAAGAAACTTGTTTTCCTTAGACGTTTCCTCTGCATACAGGAAGATTCACTGTTTCATGTCTGTTGTATTTTGTTTATGTTGCATAAACTTCTGTCTTTGAAAAACTATAGGAAACAGATATCTGTAACTAATAGGAAATCTGGCCTGTCATAGTGATAATTTGAGGACCTTATGTCTTTCCACGTTCTGGAGAATCCAGCCTGATAGGCTGGTTATATAGATTGTGTAGGAATGGTGCTGGAGCAGCATATTAAAGTGCTTCTAAATAAATATTTTTGTCGCTGGAACTTTCTCCAAGGGAAGGTAAAATTCCATCTGTTACTTCTCAAAAGATCCTGGATCTGCTCTGTGGGAGAATAAAGTGTATGTGGTATTGATGCTGTTTTTCACTACTTTATCTTCATAGATAAATGATTGAGACTGAGGCCAGAATATAGCATAGAATTAATAGGCTTTCTGCCACCTTCTTATTTAATTCTAATTTCTATATTAACTGAAATTATATTAGTGAGCTTCTAGATGTAACTAAAACGGGAATTTGTTTCTGTGATGGACGACATGGATGAGGGTATTGAGTCTGTCATTAGTAAATTTGCAGACACAAAGCTGGGAGCATGTGTCGATCTGTTAGAAGGTAGGAGGGCTCTGTAGAGAGACCTGGAATGGTTGGATGGGTGGGCAGAGCCCAATAAGATGATGTTTAATAAGTCCAAGTGCAGAGTTCTGCATTTTGGCCACAATAGCCCCCTGCAATGCTACAGGCTGGGGACCGTGTGGCTGGACAGTGCCCAGGCAGAAAGGGACCTGGGGCTGCTGGTCAACAGCCCGCTGAACAGGAGCCAGCTCTGTGCCCTGGTGGCCAAGAAGGCCAACGGCATCCTGGCCTGGATCAGGAACAGTGTGGCCATCAGGAGCAGAGGGGTCATTCTCTCCCTGTACTGGGCACTGGTGCGGCCACACCTGGAGTGCTGTGCCCAGTTCTGGACCCTCAGTTTGGGAAGGATGTGGAGATGAGCACGTCCAGAGGAGGCAACGAGGCTGGTGAGGGGCTGGGAACACAAACCCTGTGAGGAACCACTGAGGGAGTTGGGGTTGTTTAGCCTGGAGAAAAGNTGGATGTGGCACACTATGCCATGGTTTAGTTGAGGTGTTAGGGCATGGGTTGGACTCAATGATCTTGAAGTTCTCTTCCAGCCTAGTGATTCTGTGATCTGAGAGAGTAATGGGAAAATACTCTTCATCTTCACATATCCCATTGTCTTCATAGTTTATTTAATTGACTTGCAACAATATGACCACAATACACTGTGCCTTTCATTTGATTTGCTGTGTTGGTGTGAGTTGAGTATTGAGTACATGGGATGGTGCATGACTGATATCTAGAACAGTGTCAGTGCAAATTCCATCGGCAATTACTCTTTTCTAAGGCATGCTGAAACTTTCAGTAAGAGGCCTTTACACAACTGAGAAGGGTTTTCTTTTCTTATGCCAAATATGTATTTATTTTAACACCCTTTCAGTAATATGTCTGCTGGTTGGGTCTAAAAGAGAGTTTATACCTGGGGGCTCTTGAACATGAATTCTAATTATCCTCCTAGAGGTAAAATACAGAAGAGGATTTTTGTCCACTTCTGAACCCTTTCAGCACTGAACTTAAGGAACTTTTGGGTAGATAGTGTTAGTACAGAACCTATATATATATCACCTTTTGTGATATATTTATATCACAAAATACCAGTGTAAACCTCAATGTCACTTTATGGCTCCTATTAATCATGATTTCTGGCTTTACAGAGATAGTTGTAAAATAAGTGTTTATTTGAACCCATCAGAAATCAGTGAAACTTTACAATCCACAGAACTATGTATGGTTTTCACTTTCTCAGTTGCCTGAAAGCTTCTAAATGAGGACCTAGTAGGACATAAGAGGGGGGAAAAAAGTGTGGGAAGACATTATTTTCTTTTCAAAACCACTAGAACAATGCCTGCTTTTTCTTCTAGTGTGAGGAGATGATGGTAGCCATATGACTAGTCAATACTTAGGATGTTTAAGAGTATGTAACAGCATCTAGAGATTCTCAGTAAATAAATAGTTGAATTAAGATACCTATTTATGGCTACACAAAATAGTCCAACTCATGAATTTTAGATGTATTTAAAATTTTAAGTAAAAGCTTAGGATATGGCAGTCTGTCTCCTGCCCTGGAGCTATTTCTATTAAAGTTAATAGCATGTCTGGTTTCCAGAGAATTACTGTGAAATGTACTGGCAGTGGGGAGCATTTGCTTTGGCAACTGTTTTGAAATGGATTATTGGTACCTACTGCTGCAATAAGGTGTGATAGAATAATAATCATATTTATTTTGAGTTTTCTCTACATTTTATACACACAGGTCAGGGTATTGTAAGACACTCAGCCTTTAAAAGAAATTTGTAAGACCATATGCTGCCAATTTCCAGGGTGAGCGAGAAATTAGTGATTAGAAAAGGACATGTTGCTCCCTAAAGTGGACAGAATGTTTCCCAGGAACAGTACGCCCCAAGCCTGAGCTCTTGAACATCAACTCCTATTAACCAGTCCTTGAAACACTACAAAGAGGCATGTAATGATTGTGTCTCTCTCTGAAAAATAATGAACAGAAACAGAAATTATGTTGAAGATGTCAAGTATCAGGAAGTTTGATAACCATGCCTTCCTTTCTTTATCTAGCCATTTATTGTTATTAGAAATAGAATTTTCAGACTAACAAAGCATTGTTTTTCTAAGTGATGTCCCTTCCATAGTCTTATTTTTTTCTGGATATTTTTAAAAACTAGTTTTAATATTCTTTCATAAAAATTGTGTTCTTTTCTAACAGAAAGGCTCAGATGTGTGGACTCTGCTAAGTAAAGAGGGAAGCATAATATATTTGAGACCTCTGCCTTATTGCAAGATGGTTTGTAAGGATGTCATGGAATTAGCAGTGGGAAAGGGCACTGAACTGGTAAATACAAAAATTTTTGAGAGAATGATGTTCAAGTGAGACAGCATGTACTTTGAATCTAATATATCATATGCTTATTCTGCACATAACACACAGTTGTATCTGAGCACAAGGGATTCACTGATCCCAAGAGTATGTCAGCTTCCATTGGAAACAGTTTGAGATATACATCAGTTATGTAGCAAGACCATTTTATCCAGATGAGATGTGTCACCCTGCAGAGGGAGCCATTGGGTTATCAAGACAAACAAGACTTGTATTTTTATTGCAGGAGTTTGACTTTTTGTGTGTGTGTGTGTTCTTGTTAGGTCATTGGTTTTGTTTGTTTTATAGTGAGCTTGGATGAATGATTACAGATTTAATTTTCTTCAGGCTTTGCTACGTTTTGCAGAAACTCATCACTTAAACCATTTGTCCTTCCTAGAGGTAACAATTACATGCTTAGTGCTTTTTCTGCAAAGGAAACAAGATAGGAAAAGAGGTTCATCCTGTTCCAGAGTAGCAAGGACAATGCTTAATTTGTATAAAATACATCAGATCTCACAAGGGTACAAACTGTCCAAGTGACATATCTGGGTTTAGACTGGTCTGTGCAGATGGGAGCAGAATTCTGCTGAGGAAAAGAGAACAGAGTTATTTTCATGGGAAAGAAGACTTGCTATCAGGGACAGTCTGATGTAACATGTACAGAAAAGGGATGGTCTTTACTGATCAGAATTTAATTTGCTGCTGATACTAATTTTAATTATACTGTACTCCACCATTGCTAGACTCCTCCCAAATCAGAAAGCTGCACTCCTGGTTGTTCTTTGTCAGCCTGCTAAGATGGCTATGTCTGGCATTGCCTCAGATGTTGGCAGTAGACTCATGCTGAATTACTATTATGTCAGACAGTTCCTCTTGGGAAGCTAAAGCTGTTCCATTTGTATTATATGTGGACTGAACTGGAAGACATAAGAGATTTTTAATTCCAAGTAGTGGTTCAAGAGATGTTTTATGCTTCAGCACCTTACTATTTGAAAGTTCTATGTTGTACTGTCAGATTTCAATGTTCAGTTAAAGCAATTATTTTGCTTTCTTCCTAAGTAAATGTGCCACCAAATTAGTAACTGCACCCTTTTCAGAACAATACAAGTCTGAAGAACAAAGCAAGTATCTTTCACCATGTCAGTCCATTTCCTAATGTTTGTGACACTTTTCCCTTTATCTTGCTTCCATTTAGCACCTATAAGCAAAATGTATCTGTGATCTGCAAGACTTTCTGTGTTACAACAGAAGTGTCTTCCCTGGAGTCAGTGTATGTCCAAGAGAGTTTCTTTTCTTTTTACAAACATTATTTGCTCTAGTAAACTGTAAAATTGTGTTGCCTAGAAATAGTTTTCCTATATTTTCTGGCTTATCCTTGCTCTTTCCCAGTCCTCCTAAAGTTGTTTTTATAACCTTTTTGAAGTGGTCTCCACTGGCTCTTGTACACCCCTGTTTAGATAATACTGGAGAGTTATCTCCTCATTGCATTTCTCCCTTCTAAAGAAGAGAGAAGCATGCCTTAATTTTAAAACAGGATCATTTTTCCTTAGCAGCTTTTATTTTCAGACCAGAGTTTTCAAATATGCCTAAATTTTGGTCAGGTCATAATGAGACTTACTGACTTATAATGTCTTTCACAGTGATACTTTCCAAATATAATTTGCTTAAAATTAAGGATAAAGATTGCTAATATTGTCTTACACTGAAGAATGTACATTAAAGGCCTGAGAAATATGCTTGGGAAGGAGGAACTACCAGTAGGATGGGGAGGCCAGGAATCAATATCACTGCTGCAAACTGTTCTTCCTATTCCCTTTGTACCCAGTGAAG
>WAAG01079582.1:771-13525 GCA_013390105.1 Tichodroma muraria
TGTTAAATAAATTTAAAATTTACTTCTGAGGATCACTAATTCTTCAAAAGATTAGAATAATGACCGAGCAGCTGCTGTTAAAAAGTTAATATTTGCTAGCTCTTACTGCATGATGGTGCTTAAGCTATCTTTGTTAACATAAATGGGAGAGTCTGAAAAAATGATTATATTATCTTAGACAGCATCCTCTGTTTCCTGAGGAAAAAGTGAATATCATAGAAACCTCTGACTTTTAGAACTATAATATTTTGATTATTTTTTTTTAATGCTTAGATTTTGTTGGCTTACTACCAACCTGTTCTCCACCTTATTTTTCTGACAGCATGTTCATTCACTTCTCATCCCTTGCAGTTTAATGTTGGACTTTAAAACTTCACATGTTCAGGGAGTTTGCAATGCAACAGCTGAACAATGCTGTCTTTGAGAAAAGACATGATTGTTACTGTTACACTAACAGGAAAGCATTTTCCCAAGGGTATAATTGGACAGTTTATTCCTTGTGTACCAATTTCCCAGGGGAAACAGGGGGAGCTCAACACATCTGATGTCTCCTGACAGTACTGAGACACTAAATACTCACATATGTGTTTTGACATTTAGTTCTTAGAAAACATGGTATTTTGTTAGATTCATCAGGGATTTGGCTTGAGACACATCACCTCTGGACAGCTACCTGGAACTCAGTCAACTCCCCATTATCCCTGAGTGAATTATTCATCTGCAAGCAGACCATGGGGTCAGTACAGAGATCCCCAATTTGCTTCCATGTAGCCCATGATAAACCCAAGGGCTTACAGGCTCACTTGGGGCACTGCCTTTTATTTTGTCACGCTGTTACCTCACCTGACCCAGGCAGAACCTTCTGTGCTCTCACAAAAGCAGATTGGATGGGGAGGATTCAGACTCATATCCACAACAATAATGAATGTGCTGTATTTTTACTTTCTAAGGTAGAAGTACCTAATGTATTTCATACGAGTCCCTGTCCATACTGAGCACGAGGTTTCCTCCTAACAAAAGCAGCAGATAAACTCTACTGTGCAGCCCAAGCATGACGTGAGGTTGACAGCTGCAGGAGAGCAAAATCTGGAGGATTTCTACTAGAAGCCTAGATTCTGCCTTAAGGCTTCTTGTTTTTTCACATTTCCAGTTTTTAAACTCCATTAATAAAAGCTAAAAATACACAGAGTTCAAATAATTACTTTTCCATGAATGAAATTGAAGTTGCTAAGGGATTCGGAGTAGGAGGAAAAGCATTCAGAATATGATTTCTGCATCACGTCTGGGTGTATGAAGTTTAACTGCATGGGGATTGCTAGGAAAATCAAGGCAACATCATCAGAACAGTTAGTAGTAGCAGAAAAATGAGCATTATGGGACTTTGTTTTCCAGGCAAGTACCACTTTTGGTTAATCAGAGTTAAAGCTCTTTTATACTTCAAAAACTACAAGTCCTGCTGTAGAATGATATACTCCTCACTAATCTAGCAAGTATCCTCATCCTTAAATGTACTTTGGATTTCCATCTGGACTCCACCAATTCCAGTGCCTAGCAAATGGATCCCATTGTGTTTGCTAAATTAAGAGTATCTTGTGCCATCGAGCTTCGCCCAGTACAAGTGGAGACTGCAGAGCTTTAAAAGGAAATGCATAAATCCACACAAAAGCCTAACTAGAATATAGTATGCTGAAAGCAACATATGTGCTAAGGTTTTCTCATTACCACTGAAATGAAAATATAGACAGACTTGTGGTAAACATTTGAAAGTTTGTTATGCAACAGATTTTATCCTCTGAAACAAGTTTCATTTCATTTCAATACCATTCTGACAGTCTACATTTTTAAATCACAATTATGTTGAGAATGCAAAAAGCATCAAAATCTCCTTCACTCAAGTGTTCACTCCTGACAGTGATTCCAGCCGAGTTGGAAAGATACCAAAACCACAAGTCCCAGAACCAAGAAGGATCTCACATATTGCCAAGAAAATGCCAAGCACTAAGAGCCAAGGAGGCTCATCCCATTGAAATCAACACAAGTCCTGCCACTGAAGCCACAGCTGCAGCCAGGGTCTAGCCATAAATATTCCTTCAACACCACCATGAGTCAAGCTCTATTGGTATAAAATAGCACAGTTCCCACTTGACCCAAGCAGAAAACCTGGACCCACAAATAACCCTTCTGTTTAGCACAAGCCCTAGTGATGGCACGTTGCTCAGAAGGCATTCTGCCTTTGGTATATGTTATTTCACTATTCCAATGCATTACTCCTGCAGATAAGTTATTTTGTGAATATCAATGGTTTTCTATTTAATTTGTGAAACTGTATAGGATCTTTTAGGTAGATAATTTAATGCTTGCCAACTTCCATTAATTTTTAACTAGGCTTTCTAGCCTGGAAGACATACTGAAACATTCTCATTTCAGATCAGGTGGGTCTATCTTTTGATTAAAAAGCCAATTTTTTTTCTTTCATTGCGATATGGATGATTAAATTTCTCTGCTAATTATCTGTATCACCTCAGAACACTCTGTGCCTGACATAAAATATTTCAACAAAATAAGACTACATTTAATTGCATTACTCCTTTTCTTAATGATGAGAGGTTGATATAAGCCTGTCAATTCACTTTGAGTTCTCCACCTTGAAGGCAAAGATAATGTTTCTTGCTGTTGGATGATGTTCCTACAACATCAGTAGATATTTTTTTCTCTACTGTGTAGTGGAATTTCAGCAGAATTTTAGTAGATAATGTGATCAAATATTGCTGTACAGATATTTTTACAGACAATTTATTCTACTTAGGTGTATTTAGTAAACTCATTTCTTAATATTTTGAGGCCAGGTACCTAAGTTTCCTTCCTTTTGAAGAAATTGATGTTGTGCCTACAAGTAATCTTGTCTATTGCTGTGAACCAATTGCTAGGATGGTGTTTTGGAGTTCTCCAAAGTCAAGGATTTAGTTAATCTGTTGTGACAATCACTCAATTTTAATTATCTGAGTTTATGAAAGTGTGAACTCTCTAGATTAGGGCCTTCATTTTATCACATTTATAAAATATTGGAGCAAACTTGGCCCTGACATTTATCCAATAATATAAAATATTACCACAGAACTGTTGTTTTTCCAGGGTTAGTAAGATGGGTAGAGACAAAGAGTTTATCTCTAAATGTCTAAAATATTTAGGAAGAACGGTCAAGCATCAAATTACTTTTGTTAGTTTTCAGCTCCAAATCAAGGTATATAGAATGCAAATAATAATTTACATCAACATTTTGCCTTCAGTTAAAGACAGTGCTGCCTAATATGGAGGTAGAACAAGGAACTTTAGGAAAGTTGCTATTATTTTTCTAGGTATTAGTTCAGGTTGCCAGCCTTGGGGTAGAAGAACCAGAGTTTAAACATGCCTTGTACTTTATTTGGGGAAGTTCTCTTTCACCTGGAATCATAAATTAATATACCCTGTCAATATCTTTCTAATGCACCCTATTGTGTTTAATTAGACACAGTCATTTAAAGGTGGGAAAACAGCTAAGTAAGGAAAATGGTGTTCATTGCAACAAATCCATGGGAAGCAACAAACAAAAAGCTCTAGAAGTTCTATAAAAAACCAAAAAGGACTATGCCATCCTTCACTTATGAAGACACATAAATGGGGTTTCAGGAAATTCAGCTATTGATGTTCATTATGGGGAGGTGAGAGGAACCTCTGGAGACTCTCAGTTAACTTAGGCTGACCCAGCGTGTCCAAGTATATGAATAAAACATTGTTTTGGCTCAATACAGGGACACAGAGAACAGCTTACTGGGATTACTCTGTAGGAAGGTATGAAAAAAAATACCCCAGCCTCAAAACTTTGGAGTCCCTCCCTCTCTCTCCATGGACTGACTGTCCAGGCAGCTGACCTGGCCCCTGAGCGACCACCCTGCATGGAAGGGGAACCAAAACCTTGAAGTTTTGAAGTCATCCCTTTGAAGAAAAACACTTTGTGCCTGGAGTCTGGGGAAAAGATGGCATGTGCTGTGTGCTGATCACTGGGTTGCCATTACAGCTCCTTTGATGGGGAGCCACGTTTACAGGGGACAATAATTTCAGTCTTTGGGTGCCACTACTTCCAGCAAGCACGTAGCCCGGCTGATCCCAAAACCAAGGGATTTTAAAGATGTGTTTCCCAGAGCAGCACTGAGCAAGGGATCTTGGCCAAGGCTGCTGGCAGGAGGAGACTTTGAGCTGCAGGCTTGGCAGACAGGCGAAGGCCATGGCCATGATGAAATGCAGGATGCTTGTCTGGAATTCAGTGTGGAGCCTCTGCGTGATTTCAGTGGGCTTTCATTATCTATTTTGTTTTCTATTTCGGTCTCAGTTGTTCTTTTTCTTTTTTTTTCTGAGAGAGAAGTAGAGTTCAGTGGTTGGTTTGGCAAGAGGTTGCATACATATAATCTCCTGCATAACAAAATATAATTAGAAAATGTAAATATAACTTAACCCTATTACTGCACTGAACAATAAAATGACCACAACACAGGCTACTCTGGTGCTCTGATAATTCATCATCCAAATTACACACCACATCTCCATTAGACTGCTCTTTTCCACAAAATTCATCTTGCCTTCTTGCGGCTGAAAAACAAAACCAATTTATTAAACACCAATACAAATGAAGCAATGAACTTCAGTGTTTGGAATACATCAAGAGGAAACATTTTGAGGATTACAGTCTTATCTTACAGATAAGAATATATTTTTATGTTGAAATTTTTAAAGAAAAAATTGTTCTTCATGAGTGATTTAGTTGGTTTTGAAATGCAGCTGGTTTACATTATGGGAGTTCATAAGACATTAACTCTTTCTATAAGATAGATCTCTGGTTAACTGATCTTGGCTTTCAACTACTGGATTTTTTACCAGGTGCCTTATGCACATCATGGATATGGACAATGTGCCTTGCACAAGGAATGTAAACCAGAAACAATAAGGACATGAAAAGGCAAAGCGTGGTTACACGACAGCAAAACCTTTTCCCTACACAGGCAAGGAGAAAATGTGGAAGTTTCTGTGGGAATTCTGGCCATGAAAAGTTTTATTTATCAAAACCTGCAAATTATGTCTAAAACCTGTTTAGTTTTAAAATAGATGATTGAGAATTTACTGTCATTCATTTCCATTGAAGCTGAGTCCTGTAAGTCCCCAACAACTGGTACACCAAGTGAAGTTTCACAGACTGCTGAAAAAAAATCAAGCTACCATTTCTCACAAACTAAGCTAAAATATATTTTTAAAAAATACTTTTTGTAACCAAAACTTGCATATTTATAAGAAAAATTATTGACTTTTGTAATGCCTATCTGCAAGGTGTTTTACAAACTGAACCCATCTCAATTGTCATTTATAAAGTAAAAAAAAAAAAAATTGGCATCACTGTGATGCCTTAAGTTATTAAGTTTTAGCTTTTATATTTTTCAGATTCTGCGCTGTTTGAGTGGGTAGCTTTGGGTTTCATATTAATTGCTACTAAGCTCTCTTCACAGAGTAAATAGACAAAACATTTCCTTCTCTAGCTTGAGACCAAGGACAACTTTCAGGCCCAAGAGCAAAAACAATGGTAAAGTAAGAAGAAAAGACAAGGAGGATGGAGCTTCATAACCTGAAGCTATGGTAAGACAATATGGACCAAAACTTACAAAAGTGTGAGACCTCGTGGTCGAGGGTCAATTTTTGTGACCATTTTGGGGAGTATCTTGGGTGTGGCCCATCTGGGCTCTTGTGCAGCCCAGGTGTGCCCATGAGGCTTTTTAATAAATACCTACTTTATCCTTTGCTCTGTCTAGTCTCTGTTCTAGGTCAGCCTCGAGAAGGCATCAACTGATTGTAAGGATGAATTAGTGAATTAGTGGCAAATTCAAAATGCAAACAATGCATTTTGACCAATCCATTCTGTAAAAGGACACAGAGATCAAGCACAGAGCAAAATGGGAAGGGTCAGAATAACATTACCACAGTGGCTCTGAAATGGAAATACATGGAGAAAAAGGAATTAAGGCCAGTGGAAGACTTGGAGCACTAAAGCAAGATGTGAGTGGAATTTAGACATTTGGTGTAAGATTTCAGCTCAGCCCACACCTCACCCTGGTACCTTTTCAGCTCCATTGGCATTGGGGTTTGTGACCAATGCACAGCTGTCCTGGGTTCACACAGACCTGGGTTACCTCAAGCAAATCCCCTGAGTCTGAGTAGCCATGGGGCTCCAAGCTCGTTTGTGTGCTTGGGCTGCCTGCAAACCAACATCCAGCACCCACTCCACAGCTTTGGGGCAAGGTGTCCTCTCCTCAGCCCTTTCCATGAGGAAGGAGGTGGATCCCCAAGACCTCTAGGGCCAAGAGCTATAACACAAATGCAGATACCCCTAAAAGTTGAGGCGGAGAGCTTGGAAACAGTTTTTATGGAGAAAATGACATTATTGTCTCAAAACTACTGAGAGACAAAATTTATTTTCCTGTGTCTGCCTGCTGTACTTAGAAGTGGACTGAGATCCTAACCCTAGGCAGCCACTCACTCTCTTTTGTATCCCATTCAGTTCCACATAAATCCTTGCTATGTTCTTGAAATTCAAATGTTCTGTATTTTTATAGAAAAGAAAATATTTTCTTTGTTTTTCTACAAAGAAAATAACTTCTGAACTCAGAACAGGTTTTACAAATCTGGGGCAAAGTCAGATTGGACCAATTTGATGTAACTCCAAATTCTGCATGAGATTGGCCATTACAGCTTTTATGCCTTACTTCCTCTTGAAATAATTACTTTTTCTTTTTTTTTTTTTAATTAAATAAAAAGTAGGCAGGTTTTAGTACAAGAGATACAACTTCTCCCTAACCAGCTGTAACATGCAGTCTGTTAAAGCAGTTGCTCTGGTACTATTTACCCCTTTGTAAGAGAATTTAAAATCAAAGGTGCTTATGAGACAGGAGCTTGGAATATTCTTGTGGTTCTCTCTTTTTTTCTGATGTTCCTCAGGCTGCTCTTGCCTGTGCAATAAATACTCCATCTATTCTGGTTTCAGCTGAGTCTGACTTCTGTGTGAATTTATGCGTCTATGAAGTGAATAAATTAGATGTGAGCTGAGATGATGGAACGTAAGAAAAATTATTATCTTTCCCTTATAACTCCCACAGATTAGTTCTAGTGCCATAGCTATTGTTTTTTAAAATTAAAAATGGCAGACTACCAGTTGAGTTAACTCAATACCTCTGTAATACTCAAAGAATGGAATTCAGAGCTGGCTCCTGCACAGGTAAAAGGGACATGAGTGTTTCTTCTTCTTTCATGTGCATTACAGAAAAATGGCTTGGTCTGAGTCCTCTGTGAGAGATGCTGCACAACCTCCTGGCTGTTTCTGTGCAATGTGCTCATGATCCAGGCCCCCTTCTCTTCTTTCTCTCCCCATCTACTCCCAAACCCTTTTGAATGTCTCGTCTTCGAAGACAATGAACCTACCCTTCATATTTGCTTCCATTTTCCCAAACTGTTTTCCATGGCTTCTCTCCATGTTCTCCATCAAAAGTATGTTTTCATTAAAGTAGCCTGTGCTCTACAGTGGTCTAGAGCTCAGTTCTCAGGCTTGAGCTAACAACAAAGCCATTTGTGCAATTGTTTACCATTTGTGTTCTGAAGTGGAAATCTGTGTGTTGCCCCACAGATTGCACAGCTCCAGCCTGTGAACGTAAAAGGAACTAAAATGCTGTGACATTTTTATGAATACAGAAGCATTTAACTAATGGATGTAAGTTTGTAAATTGTATTAATTATAGAGGATTGATGCAGCACAAAAGAAAGATGGTTCAATGAAGATTTGTCATGTCTGCTGATATTGCTCTGTGGCCTCAGGCAAGACATGGGCTAGTTCTTGAAATGTCTATAAAGGACTCACTGTCTTCCACAGGGCTGAGTGCCAGGGAGCAGCAAAAGCAGGGCTGCTTCTCAAGGGAGAAGAAGCTGGGAGAAATAGGGCACCACCCCACAGACCTGAGCAGGGCCATGGTGATAAGAGCTCCATCCAGGTGAAATGGGGGGTCAGATGCAGCAAGCTCAAGCAGGAGAGCAGTCTGAGACAGGATACCATTGAGGAAGGTTTGGGGGTGCATCCAGGGAAGGCAGTGCCTGTCCAGCCAGTGCCAGGACAGCAGGAGGCTGGTCTGGGCTCAAGGACACCTGCAATATAATTCAGGCTTGGACACCTGACACAATCTTAAACAGAGCTCCTGGACACTGCCAGAGACTGTGGAGATAGGTGCAGAATGAGGCTGGTCAGGGCAATTCATGCCTATTGGTGCACACACAACACTGGAGTTAACCTATGATTTTGTTAACCCAGATCTTAGCTTCTCTGTACACCAGTCCATGGAAAAATTAGGACACTGATAGCTCTATTCCAGGCTTATCGTTAGGAAACAGGTTGTGATGTTCAGGATTCATCCTAAGAATATCACTTAGAAGCCAAAAGTTGTTACAGTCAAGGAAAGAGCTTTGCCAGCAATATTAAAACTGCTCAGGTCTTAACCTGGACACTCTGTTCTTGAATATTCACTAATGAAATGGGGAAAAAATTACATAAATCAAATAACATAATCTGCAAGTCTGCTTGCACCTAGCAACCCTCATCCAGCTCCTCCAGTCACTGGGCAGGGTCCAGTGAGCTGCCTCCCACATCCAGCCTTGCTCACCCTTTCCAAGCACAGTTGTAGCATCTTCTCTGAGGAGGAGTTCTGTGCCACCCAAAGAATCCTGAAATCTCAAATTTCAGGATACATAAGAATCAGGATGGGACCTCCAAGCAGTTCTACTTCAGCACAGAGGGGCTGGCTGGAAATGATTAAAAAAACCTCAACCCCACAACCACAGAGCAGAGCATTGCTGAGCAGAGCTGTTCTCTGTGCAATTACACCTCCTGTCTCAAGGAGTTTGCACCAGTTTCTGCCTTCAAACACATTCCCCAGTGCAACCAGTATCCAGCCTAAGACACCACAGCACAAAATTCCCACAGAGATTGAGAGAGTGGCTGAGACCCTACAAGACATCAATTACTGTGACAAATGTCAGGATTTGACTTCTCCTAAGGACATTCCGAAATCAAAGGCTGATGAGGTAGACTTCCCTAGACTTCAAGCACAACCTCCATGGTCAGAGCAATCACTGGGCTCTCCACTGGTACAGTAGTCCTCCTTTTCTGCTTACACACCATTCAAATATACAATTTCTTTTTAATAATTTCTTCCCAATCTCAAGAAGCTGACTCTCCTCTGACTCTTTTGGAGGTGCTGCCCCTGAAATTAACTGTAGAGCCATGGGCACAGTAATTTATCATATATTTTTCACCACTGATCATTTGTTGCCTACCCCATTTTTCCCAGGGACTTATTTTAACTCCAAAATTGATGGTGAAATAAATAGACAAATAAATCAGCCAGTCAGAAATTTCTCCCCTTCTATTACTTGATGCTCTAAGATATGCTGGTTTCCTCCTCACCTCCAATTTTAGTTTTGACTGTGGAGCAGCTCAGATAATATTCAATCTTCATGCCTCTTTCAGGTTATCTGTATATAAAACCAGCATGAAAACAGCAACCTGCTGGCTCTGGAAAACTATACTGCTATTGGAAAGAGCTTTTTGAGTTTCAGGGGTTTTCACCACAACCCTCTAGCACACCAGGGTGCGGATACACAACTTCATAGCAAAAAAACCCTGATCCTTGTCAGCATTACAGCTCTCAGCAGCTTCTGATTCATATTGCTGCCAGGGGATCCAGGGAAGACTAAAGGAGAGCTGTAACAGGAGCCTTACAAATGCCATCAGCTGACCCTAACATGCTTTTGGACTGCCAGAGGGACAGACAACAGTGCCCCACTGTGCTGTCTGGTCTTTTTTCAGTACAGATAAAATCTGAACACAGACAGAACAAAGATCTGCTGAGCAGTGTCCAGTCAGACATTGATTTACTTTTTGGAACTAACATATTTTTGACACAGCATTTCTGGTTATAAATAGAGCCTGGCAGACCTGAAAATTATGAGCAAGGACAGAAAACTGAAGTGGTTGGGTGAGGCCGAGAAACCTTCTTTACCAGCACACCCAACAGAGGAAAACAACGAATGAAAAATTACATTAAAACAAAAAAAGTACATTAACTTGTGATTCAGCCAGCATAAGTCAACACAATTCTGTTCAGGTCACAGAACTTATCCTGATTTATATTAGAGGAGAACCTGGCCTCATATACCTTATGATTCATCACACAAATTTAACTTTCGTGGGTATGACCTCCTAACTCTGGGATCATTCTTGTAGAGCTGATGTCAAATGCAGTCTGCCACAGATGTATATGTCTGTAACTATTATTTCAAGCACATACTAAATGAGCCTTGAAATCCCACTACATACTTAGAATTAGGATGCAGCATTGCTTCATGCCTTGACTGCAAGTAGCTGCATCCACACTAGAAGTGCTCAGTAAATATGTGGCAAGGAGCCTGACTGGCAGAGAAAAAGCAAGAGCTGCAGCCCCTCAGGGGTTGTTTCCTGGCTGTGAATGCAGCTTGCTGGAGACCCCAGCCTTGCTAGAAGCAAGCTGTCAGAGGGAAAAGAACAGATCTCTTTGTGCAGATGTCTACTGTCAATCAGTTTTTAGTTTATTCCTGATGTTCAGAATTACTCCCACTGCAGAAACTTTTCATCCAAAGAAAAAAGCATCAAAACAACCCCTTTTTGAAAGTAGCCCTGGGTACTGACATTTGTAAAAAGAGCAGCTCTTAACAAAATAATTCAGGGAGCAGTTCACACAGCAAAGATGACTGACTGAAAAGATGACACAAGTCTTGAGGATGAGGTGTGTATGTGTTATATCGTGTAATGGGAATCTTCCTGGGGAATAACCAGAACATAATATATCTGGCCAGTAATAAAACCAGTGATGTAATTTTGCAATCCAGTAGAGGGCAAACTTAGCCTGTATATTCTCAAAGTGCTCCTAAGACAGTGCATGGCTGATGTTCAGACATGTTTATCTTTCATTTGATAACCTACAAAGATATGTAGCAACCTACAGCACCAGAATTTATAAGATGAAGCTGCTTCAATCATACCTATAATTCAGTGGCTCTTCAGACAAGTCAATGTTTATTACAAAATCAACAAACTGATAAGGAACAACATACACTTTGAATATTTTCCATTAACATGCTGTTTTATCCCATTAATTCCAATATTTGATTAATCAGTACTCACACACCTATTTTCTGGAGTTTGCCCACATGCATAACAGATAAATGATGAATTCACCTCCCTGCTCTTAATAATACATATCAGAACACCTGCTTCAAGCAGATTTGTTTTGAGTTAGCTGCTGTCTAAAAGAGTAACATCTGCTTTAACCGTGGGGTTGTGGGCTATGTGAAGGAACACAAGCATTTTTGGAGAATATTTTCTTGAAGAACCTCTTGCCCCTAGTACAAAATCATGCTGCTGCTACTGGCCATGCACTTTGTCCACAGCCTTCCCAGCAATACCTTACCTGGTCCCAGCCAGATGAGTTGAATGGTCCATTTTTGTTTCTCAAAGTCTGTTTCACATGCGTGCCTGTTCCCCGTTCCTCTCACAGAAATCATGGCTCACAGCCGGCAGCTGAAGGTGCAAGGAGTTCAGGCTCAGCTCCTCAGCTCTACAGGATGAACAGCAGAACTAGAGCCCGTTCCTGTTGGAAACCCTCAGAGCCTGCCACAACAAGCTTAACCTCAGAGGAAAAGGTGTGGGGACATCATCACTCACAGTGGCTGAGGGAAGGAGGGGTCCTGCTCACACAGGTTAGATATGGGGGCCAGTGACTTTTTTTGTTTATGGTGACTTTTTTTGGTGGTAGAGCCAAAGAAACCAGAGCTGCACTTCTTCAGGTACCATCCACAGTAAAAGTGGCTCCTTAGGGAGGCTCAGGTGAACTTACTCCCCAAGAGTCTCACAAGTCAAGACATTTGAGTTTTACCTGAAAAGCTGCTACTGGCCTGACGGGTAAATTTTGAGTAAAAGGTCTTTTCTGTTACTGCAATAAGGCAAACTGGCAGCCTATATAAAGTGCTGAGATGAAAAGCACCAAATTTAGGCCTGAATTTTGGGAAATGCCACTGTTACTATGAGCAGTCTCACTCATTACAGTCTCCTTCTTGCAGAAAGCTGAGAAACCTGGCTCAGACCAGCCAACCATTTATGCTTTTATTTTGACCTACAATGACTATCCCCACACTAAAATCTCAGCACATTATTAAACACTCCCTTGGCCTGGTGTCAGTGTGCTCAGTATGCTCAGAAATCTGCATCAGACCCAGATTTCTGATGGCTCTTCAGAAACCATCAATGATGTCCTCTCTTGGGAGTCTCTTATCTTCTCTGGGACCTTTAGGGAGCTAATGAGGGGCTGCACACATGTGTGTATAGCACACATACAAACATGCACAAACACACCATTTATGCCCAAGCAAACCCAGGAATGTCCACCTGAAATCAGCTCATTTCTGCAAGAACAAACCCAACACAGCCCATTTCAGTTGTGATGCTTTCAGCAAATCCATCTCATGGTCTGCCCAGATGCTGCCCTTCTTAATCTAAATGAGCCTTGCATCATTAATTAACCTTTCACATCATTGATCTTGTCAGGGACACCAACCTGCCTGTCTGAATCTGCCATCCAATCCATCAACACCTTAAATTGAC
>WAAG01079588.1:1047-17065 GCA_013390105.1 Tichodroma muraria
TAAAAGAGAAAGAATCCAATTATAGTTTCTGGAAATATTATGGGATCTATTTTTTCTAGAGGCTGTAACAAACAAGCAAATCACCAAATTTTTCCCCTTTTCAAAGTTCCCAAAAGAGAAATGTGCAGCTATTTTATGCACCAATATCCTGACCTGAGAACCCGGTAAATGACTACTGAGAAAAATGATTCTCAAAGGAGGAGTCCTGATTTGTGGCCTTTCCTAACCCCAATAAGTGCACATAAGACAAAGTCTAAGTGGCAGAATAAATTCCTGCTTACTTTTCATCTTTAGGCTTACAAACGATCATGTGGTTTATTTGTTTTTTCTTTGAGAAGCTATCTTGCCAAAATTGCAAGGATGAGCCTAACTAAGAATTCAGTACAATACACAATACACCAACACAGCACAATGCCAAGGAAAACAGCTCTCTGTCTCAATATCCTACTCCAGGGAGCTGTGCCTACCACAGTGTTTCCCTTTTTGAAGCATCAGGGAAGTGACAGCCCCAAAGAGAGTGAAACTGCATTTAATACTTTCACACAGATTTTGCAATCATGGTGTGCTTCATTTCACTTGACATGGACTTTCCTTGCCCTTCCTTAGTGCTTCTGCTGCAAGTGCCTGCTCCATCCCCTATAAAATGGCAAAGCGTGCAGTCTTCTCTTGAACGTTGGTAGCTCATTAGCTTCTTAAGGAACTTGCCAAATCTGTGGGTCAGAGCTGGATGTGATTTGTACTCGTATCATTAGTTTTGGGGAAGCTGACATTGTATGTTTGCATGTTAGACAATACCTGTGCTTTGATTGAACAGTGCCTACACTACTTTTCTTACAATGTCTGTACATTGTCTGAACTTTGCTACTGGTGAATGTGGTGTTTACCATATATCCATCTTCCAGGTGGAATCATTGGGTATGAAAGCTCTGTAAAATCAGCTTTTTAAATATTATTGTGGAAAATGTGTTTTAAAACTATTTTAGTGGTGAATATGTTTAAGCTACATGTGTTGAAGAAATCAGAGAGTCAAGGGGAAGTTTGCAATNTTCCTGAAAGAACTGTGTGTGTGTTTCCTATCTACTTCAGACAAAGCCACCAGAGTTAATTTACCAGTTTTGATTTGAAGACCCCTTAAAATAAATTCTCATCTCTATTCATGGATTTATTTTAAATCACCCGTGGACCTCCATGTAACTACAGATCAGAGGCTAGTGTACTCTTTTTCTTAGGCAAATCTGGTGAGATCCAGTAGCTTCAGGGAAGCGATGCCTTCCTGAAGGTGCTATTTGCAGATGCAGATCAGTCTGTGATCCCAGACAAGCAATGACCAAAGCATCTGAACAAAAGCTGTCTAAGAGAGGAAGTGAAGAAGAGTCTAAAAGAATCTTTGACTCCTGCCTAGGTTTGGTTTTTCAACAGAAGCAGCATTTCAGTGAAAGGCCCTCATGAGCTTTATGTCTCTTGGGATTGCAGCAATGCACTTCCTTGAGCATGCAGAGGAGCGGAGCTGAGATTCTAGAGGAATATTAGAATCTAAATCCTGGTAACTTTCATGAAGATTCAGCATTAACCTTTTCTAGCCAGCTTACTGCAGCATGTGGCTAAGGACCACTAAATTCTAGGTATTAATTGTGTAAGTGATCATGTTTTATAGGGCTTGACTGTAGCACCCAGCTCCACCTAGCCACAGAAAAGAAAATTGGAAATAGACTTGTGTAACAAGAAAATGGGGTTGGCATACTGGTGTAATTTAATTTCTCCAGTTTTAGTGTATTTAGGATTGGACAAAATTTTCTACAGACTGGGAACAGCACGTGACAACAGTGGGTTGTATTTAACTTGTCCTATCCACTCCAAAGGCTTTCAGTCCTGAAACAGGCTGATTAAATATGCAAATGTAAAATTCAATCCTGGGCAGAAGGCCAGCAAAAGGTCTGGTGTGGGAATTAGATGTTGGCTGCGCACTCAGCAAAGGAGGAACTGATCTGTCACACCACATCAAGGTGAGGTAAGACTACAGTGTCAAATGAGCTTTCTTACTCTCTGCATTGGAACAGGCATTAAGGCATGGTTGGATGGAGCCTGACAAACACAGTGCAGACAGAAAAACTCAGCTCTGATCTGGCTTCCTCTGCACTCATGGGGAATCCTCTCCTTGCTTTACTTGCCCAGAAGAGACAAAGGTTGTAACAGCACTCTCACTTTAATCCACAAGGATGTTACGACTTTCCCCAGCCTGGAGTTACTGTGCATAGGTGCATTCATAACTAACTAATATGATATGTGAAGCTGCAACATTTTTCCATTCTGCTGACCTCTGAACAAGAACAGTGACCTGGTGAAGCTGACAAAAGATCAGGACCATTTGGCCAAGACTCCCTCTTTGTGTTTCTGCTCAGCTGTGGAGGCTTGAGGCATGGACAGAGGGTAAAGGCTGTGGGTGCAGATGAAACACCTGTGAACCTGACAGGAATAAACAACAGCAATCCTTCCAGCACCCTGCTGAGATGAAGAACTGTGTACATACTGGCAAGGGAAGACTGACTGAAGAATGAAGGGCAAAGGCAACAGTGTCCTCACTTTTCTGCTGAGGCATGAAGTTTTTCAATTATGTTCTGGAAGTAGTTGTGACTACTAAGTTAGAAATTTTTCAATTAATTTTTTTTAATCATGTTTTGGGGATTTAGTTTAATATGCCATAATTTCTTCTGTACTCAGTTATAGAACACTCACCTGCTGCTAAGGACAGTAAGTGGCTGCTTTTCACTAAAGACCTCGTACTGGAAATGCAAGGGCTGAAAGCACTGCTCTCAGAAACCCTGCCTGCAAGCTGCCTCGTTCTGTGGGAATCAGGTGCTTCAGATAAATGGCATTAAATAAAATGGAACAAAATGCATTATAGTAGTAGTAAGCAGGTAGATACTGTTGGGTTTAAATCTATTTTTCAGTGACTTCCAAGGTAGCTGGACAGAAAAGTGCATCTGAAAATTTAGTAGACACCTACTTGTGTTTTGACATGGCTAAATGTAAATCCCTTTGAATATATGGCTCTCTCTCAACTGAGAAGAAAGGGGGAAAAAAAAGATTGTTTTTAATATCTGACTCATCCTTTAAAGCTTTTTTGAAGTGACAGTATGTAGGAGGGTAGTAAGTAAAAGAGAAGAGCAATGCCTTGGCAGTCAAGCAAGACAGCCCTGATCCTACCTAGCTAACATAAGACACCTGGTCGGTGTCTTACATACAAGTTTCCTATTCAAAGTCTAAGTAAAAGGGCATGAGTATAACACATAAGCCAAGCAGGCCAGAACAGAGGATTAAGGGTGTCCAAAAACTTGAACTATTTCAGATCACATGCTATGAAAGCTTAGCCTACAAAGTCCAACAGAAGTTCATTTTTCTGTGCTTATTTCCTTTATTTCTATTTTTTTCCTCAGTGTTGTTCTACTATTTCTTTCTAAAATCACTTGCAGTCACATTTTCCATAACCATTATGAAAGAACATGTGACCATCCACCCCCTCCCAGTTTTCCACTTGTGAGCCTTCTCTTGCCAAGCCCATTATAAGTGTGTGTGGGGAGGGATGACTTCCCCCTTTCCAGAATGAAATCAATGGTAATAGTGAGAGCAGTTATGTGGTCTATTTCCATCTTTTGAAAGGTTCTCAGAGACCCATTAACCCTGCTAGATAAGGATGTGGGGAACAAAGGAACAGGTGGTTCTCTATTCCCCCTTGGTGCTTTGTGGCCCATTAGATGAGAAACTGATCTAGAAAGATACATCAGAATCAACAGCAGGGAATCATAGATAACAACACAGCAGAAAATTCATGCCTAATATGAATAGATCTGGGGCAGTGTGTTTTCAGTGGATTTAGACAGCTTGATCCATTGCTGTGAGAACCAGGTGCTGCACAGCCTCAGAGAGATTTTCTAACGCACTAATGACAAAGACATAAATGTTAGAGACAACATGGCTGAACTTGACTGACCTTCAGTAAGAAGTTTCTAACTACTGAGTTCATTCCAGAGTTCATCCTCAGCCATCCTCTCTACAGACAGTCAGGTTCTTCTCAGTGGTAGTATATGTTTAGAGTTCTAAATTTCAAAACCTACAACAAATGGAGATTTGTTGACAGAAAACTTAATTGGTTGATTTTAATGACAAAAGGAGCAACATTGTACTATAGGGATGGTTACTCCAGTAATTTTTCATATGAGCTCATTAAATTTCTCTGTATTTGAAGTTACCAAAAGCCATAGCTGGATTTCAAAACTCTGAAAAACTGTATATGGATCTTGTTTTATGAGAAGCCAGCCTTAAATAGCCTTGAAAACAGGCCTAATTTATGAGGTTTGTTATAATCTGAGGAAGAGAAATACAGAGTATTTTCTCTAGAGCTGCTGAGAGTGTTGTTGAATTACTGTAATACTGGATGTGAATTATTGGCACATTAAGCTAGTTTTGTGCCACAATGTTAAGTTAGTTTTATGAATTGGGCCTTTGTTATTTAGGAGGCCACCATGGGAAGCACTGGGGCTGTCATTAGTCAGGCCCATCCGTATTTTATTGCTACTGTTAGGAAGTCAGCAGTCCAGCCCGTCATAAAGCGCAGCGGTTTCCATGCTTACAGAACTAATTCCTCATCACAACTCCCTAGGTCTAGACCTGAGTATCAGTCCCAGTTCTAAAGAGGTCACCAAAAAGCCAGTGGCAATCAGCTGTGCTGATAAGATTAGATTAGTTAGACAGTGCAGAAGTATTTCTGAAGTAAAGAGGTAATAAAAATACATATTAAGATGAGAGCTTTGAAATGGCTGTGGCCTTCACCCTGCATGCAGGATATTTCCTGTGGGACAGCCATACAAAAATAGTTGTCTTGGCAGTTGAGACAGGCCAAACAAGGTGTTTTATAGCAGCTGAGATGGAGGTTGCTGGTTTTGTTTTAACTGGAGAAGGCGGACATTTGGTTCAGAATGGTTCATCACTCCCGTTTTCTCTTTGTTACTAGTAAGTACCCCCCACTTCTGAACACTTCTGAAAGACGTGCAGCCCTTGCGGGAGCACTGCCCTTTCTAAGGCATCAGCAGGGGCCTGCCTCCGCCTCAGCTCTACAAAAAGCAGCGGCGAGAGCAGCAAACGCCGCCGTGAGGGCAGCAAGGGAGCCGCGGCCTGGGAGCTGGCCAGGGCGCCGCGGCAGCGCGCCTCACGCCGCCACACGTCCTTGCGGTGGCCCGAGGGGACAGCGCCCGGCAGGCACGGCTCCCTAAAGGCCGGCCAGGCCGGTATATCTGGGTGTGGAACAGGCTGGTGAGATGTGCCAGCACTTCCGACAGGATGCAACGGGGACCAAACTTCGCAGCGTCTGCGGATGCCACCGAGAGCGAAAACCAAACTATGGAGTGTGCCTGCAGTCCGTGCTGGATGTCTGCAAGGAGCAGCTGCTGACTCCCACACGAGACTCAGCACAAGGCACTCAGATGTACGTGGACTGCAGTCAGCTGTACAGGAGCTGGCTGCGAGACAACATCATAGCTGAGCAGAATTTCTTGGCCTATTTAAAAGTACACTTACTTGAATATGAAACTCCTTTAATTCTCCTGCAGACCAAAGAGATGGCAGAAAGTATTATAGGCAGGGATGTCCCCTTCAAACATTACAATTGTCTGGTTTTCTAGTCAGCAACTTGGAAATGAAAATGCAGCAGTTCACAAAAAGATCCTTTCACAAAGTTGTCATGGGTCCATTTAATCTCGTGCAGAGTTCATGTCATGCACACATGAAAGACTAAGCATGGAGCAGCAGAGAAGAATCTTGCTTTTGTGTAAAGACCAAAGCTCTCAGCAGGCATTTGAGGAAAGGAATAAACAGCAGAAGCATCTGTGTGGAGCACACAGCCGGTGTGAAGCTGCTTCTGTCACTGCTGTGAGGGCAAAAGACAGCTCTCCTTCCTCAGGTGACACAGCATGGGATGGACATGAAACTCATGGCTCAGAACAGCTCAGTTGTGCCTCACATTTTCCAGGGAACATAGACTAGTATTACTGGCTGCAAGTGCCATTCCTCTCTGCTGAAATGCAGCTCTCTCATCTTCAGCACAGGAAAGTAAATTGGTCTTGTTTTTGTGAAGTACAGTCGTGAAAAATAGCTTGGTCAGAAAACTGAATCTTTGGGGTGTTAAAGAAAAAAATTGGTTCAATGAAACTTGAGTTCTTACACCACAAAAGCAGTGCCCTTATAAAAGATAGGGGCAAAGAATGTCATAAAACCAGAACCAGTTCACCAAGTTTCCAAATCCAAATGCACTGGAACACACTGATTTGCTAAGTTACTGTGGAGTGGCCAAAACCCAGAGTGCTGTGCAGCCTTTCAGAAGGACCTCGAGAGACTGGAGTGATAGGCAAGAGCCCTTGGCAAGTGTTCTGTATCAAAGGTGTAAGGTAACTTTAAAACATGAGTGCTTAAGAGTTTAAACTCCCTCACTTGACTAATGTACTTTGTTACAGACAATCGAGCCTGCAGAACCTTCTTAGAGAAATTTGTGGCAACAAAATGAGTAATCTGGTTTATTGAAGCTGCTCCTCTACATTAGAATGCTTCTACCATGAAGTAGAACAACTTTCATTTTGTATTAGACCAGTTTTTTGTACCAGTGTTTAGATTCTGAGATAATTCTCTGTAACTTAAAACTGTTTTTTTTCCTGCTTCACAGGTTGATGCAGAAGGAACACAGGAGGATGTTTTCCTGGAAATCTGCAAGACAATTGACTCTTTTCTGAAAAAGGAAGAAGCAGCGTTTTCTTTTTCACCAGAAATGCAGTAATGATGTGTAAGGTGTGTACACAGCCTCGCCCACGTGCACCCCACAGCCATGATTTGCTGGTCAAAGCAGTGCTGCTTCCTTGAGAGGTATCTGGAATTTGTGCATGTGGCGTGTTACTCTAGATGAAATCTTTGTTCTGACAGTACACTCAGCAGGTAGTGGTCTGTATGCTAATCCCACTCTAAGAGCTGCATTTTGTTTTCTTGGGCGTTTGCTCTTCACGGGTTAAAAGCAGCAAGGTGAGCAGCAGCTCTGGTTTTGTATTTCATGGTCACACACATTCCATAGGAAACGGGACAGTGCCTGGCCAGCAGGGAGCTCTCCACCCACCCCAGTCACTGTCCAGCAGACTGACATTAGGGTTATTGCATACAAGTTTCCCATTATTATTTTCTTTTTATTAACAGTATTAATTTTTGTGGTGTCACTTAGCTTGTTCTTGGGCTTTAGTGACTGAAATCTGTTCTAACATGCAGCTCTAAGAGAGCTGAATTAGCCAAGCTACAAGTTAAAATCAACTTTCCACACATCCCCAGAACACTGTTGCAAGGAGAAAAATTCATTGAAGATACAGGTGAATGTTGTGGAAGTCTGTCAATCCATTATTGGGGAGCAGACACCATTTTTGAGACAGTCTTGTCTTCTGCTGGGAATGTTATGATTTTATAACTGACTTCCCAGTTTTGTGAGCTGAGAATGACTATTGTATTGTGTAGTTAAATGTGCAATCCAGTAACGATCCGTATTAACAGCAGTTGTGCTATAGCTATTAAAGTCCATATGTAAAGTTGGTTATGAGCCAGAACATCTCATATCATCTTTAAATTACACTTTAGAAATATTTGAAATGCAAAATTCAGATCATCATCTGTTGTCTTGTATTGGCATTGCCAAAACTTGGGAGGATGTGGTGGGGTGGGAAACCAAAAAAAAGGAAAATGTCAGGGATTATTTGATTCGTGTTGCTTGCACCTTTAGTAAGCCATTTATCTGTAATCTGCAAAAAAGTCTGTAAAAGTGCTATCGTATTTCCGTTAGGTTAACTAAAATATTGTGGAGTTTCTTTGGTTATACTGACAGCTAAATAAAAGCTTGTTTGACATTCCTGTAAAGTAACTGCATCCTCTTACTGGAACTACTGGATGAATTCGCAGTGAAAGTGGGTTGCATGATTGCTTGTACTGTCAAAGGTGTACTTTATGCAGCAGATTTGCATTTTTAAAGTTACCTTTCTTGTAATGAAGACAAAATACAAATAAAACATGTACAAAAATGAGAAGTAATGATTTCTGTTACAGTATATGTGGGTTTAATCCTTTTCAAAGCACAGTACATGACTTGAAAATATAGCTCAAATCAGCATGCTTACAGAGTATGTTCTTTTACCAATCAGGGCGGATTCTTCTGTTTCCTTTTCTTCCTTAGCATTTGCCCTGTAGATGCTAATTCAATTATTTTTTTAGGGTCTGTCTTACGTATGTTCTTATCCTTCACATCCTGGATGTTCCTTCTTTCCTGGGTCCTTCTATAGCCTACATTTTCCCTCTGGTGCTCCGGGCAGTGCTCCTCCAGCTGCAGCAGCAGCTCCCGAGGGCAGCTCTGGCCGCGCGAGCCCTGCCGCACCAGCAGCTGCTGCTGGAGGCGCTTCTGTTCAAAAGTAGAAGACTCTGCAGTTACCATGAAGTTGCAACTTCATCTGGGTAGGTTTTCTGGAGTATTTGCTATGATATTTAATTACAGTAGAAGTTATGAAGTGTGGAGTCTCATACTTGTGCAGGATGGGAACAAAGGCAACAATCAGCTGCTATTTTGTTGGGGTTTTTAAAATCGAATTACAAAAATTATTTACCATACACTCTCAGTTTAATTTTTCTTTCTGCTTCTTCCGTCTTTTCTGTGGAAAAAAACCAAAAAAATCCCATGCTGGATTTGGTGTATGTGCATTAGATACCTATTTGCATACGTTCATAATGTATGCAAGAGAAATAGCTGTATATGCATGCATAGGGAAACATTAATATTTATACATATTCAATAAAATAGGACTTATCCAAGACGTTTCTTTCTTGGGTGATTCAGACTTGAAATTATCCTTTGGCTTCCAACCTTGTTCCAAGGATACCAAGATCTTTTGTTCTTTCCAAGCTATCCTAAATTGATGACTATTTTCTCTAATTTACTTATTTTATTCCCATAATTTTTTCAGGTTATAAACAGAAAATGAATGTTACCACAGATCCTCTTCCTGATAATACACCTTCACCAACTCTAGTTTCCTATAAAGAACATGAATGATGTGGAAAGCATATTTTTACGGTCTTAGAAGGCCTCTCAGGGCTTCTCTTTTCCAATTAAAACTAAAATACATCATGTGAGTTTTGTGTCGTGTTTTTTTAAGGTTTATTAAATTTATCTAAGTATATGAGATACGCGAGATACGTTTACATATGATACTTGCTCAGTGTTTTAGTAACTGTACTTTATTACTTTTTCTAAATTAAAGATTAAATGCCTAAATTCTTTCTTCTGAAGCAAAAAATAGCTACACCTAAAGTTACTGCAAAAATACTGACCAATTTATAATTAAAGTTACTAGGTGCAGCCAACCAATTATCCTTCTTATTGCCACTTTTAAAATCAAATTAGTTTCTTTTCTAGCTAATTGCTCTGAGTATTCTAGTTTCAAAGCAACTGGAAGTCTATTACAGTTATAAAATAATCAAGTGTTTCTGAATCACCAGCTATACATTTCAATAAAAAATATATTAAGTAAAATATGTCACAATAATTACAAAGCTTCTCAGACAATGGTATACACTGTACCAAGGCTACTAAAATCTGGATTTTCTGTGATCTGACAAAGCAGTCTGTGAGTGAGAAGAGCACTGGAATGCTAATCCTGCCGGGGCCAGAGCGGGCTGAGCCCCGCGCGGGGAGCAGCGGCGGCGCCGGGCATCTCGCGGGGCTGCACGGCCGGGGCTGCGTGACCCATCCAAACGGCCCGGAAACACTCTCCAGCTCCATTAGAGAGTCAGAGCTACACAGAAAGGAAGTCACAGCAAGCATTCTATATATAAACAGACTGTATCCACATAGTTTATTTCTCACAGTTCTCCTGACAATTGAACATTATTTAAGAACATACTGTATACACAGATAAGAAGAAACATACAAAATGTTTTAAATGATGCACAACAAAATCCAGCAGTATAAAAGAATGCATGTGAACCCTTGCTCACTGCTCAGGCTAAATTTAATCACTGTTTAAATAGTAATAAAAATACAATCTTTCATGGATCTTGTGCAGACTACAAAAGAGGAAAAATTATTACCATATATATGATTTATATTAGGCAGTTTTCTTTGATGAGTTGCACTAACAACTCCAAATACAGAGGCAGAAGGCTGTGTATTTTATTTTAAAGGAGTAAATGTTGAGTATTAGAGACTTTACACAGTTACTAGCACTGGCACTTTTCACCATATTTTGTACACATCACATGATCATCTTATATAACATTACATTTAAAAAATATATCTGAGTGACAATTTTATAACATTCACACACCATGAGCTGGTTAAGGAAGCAATGCCACAGTTGCCCCCTGTAGTGCTTCACTGTTGGTAAATAGAGTTCGTTGTGGTTTTAAAAAAAAAAAATTTAAAAAATTGAAGGTCAACATGATTAAGCAGCTCCGATTTAATAAAGGCCCGTAGCCAACCATCGCCGAGACAGTGAGTATTTTTAGAGTACAGCCTAGAAGCAAACACTGTCATTGGTTAAAACCTTGCCTAAAGAAGTCAGTTACTGTGCTGAAAACTATTTCACAACAAAACTGCAAGCTACTAAACTGTTTTTATATAAATACTTCATCTCCTCTGGATCTCATTATAACCAAGTTCTTCAAAGCCTTTGGAATTTACTCTTATCTTTAATGTGTGCTCTCATTTCTGGCTCACCCTTTTGTATGTGTTTCTTTTGTTTAGATTCACCACCTAAAAGTGACTAATGTGGTGAAAGAAAAGTCTCCCAGTGAAACCTTCTGCACACTAGGAATGTTCAGCTGCTGTTCAGTGATCTAGAACCATGACAGCTCAAAGCTGTAGTTTGACAAGTACACCCAGGAAGCTGTCATGCTGTGAGTGACATTTCAGGGAAAGCAGAGTCTTTCCAAAATGTGCACAGAATTAACAATGGTGCCATTGTTATTTTTCAAAGAGGATAGTAAACCCAAGATGGTAAATCTGCTTCCCATGTCATCTATTTGCTGGAAAGTAGTTTGGGTCAAGATAATTGTAACTGGTGCCCTGGGACATGCAGTAGTCTCTGTCTAAAAATGTCTCTGCTCTGTAAATAGGCTCTAACTGGTGATCTTCCTTATGAATCTCTGTTTCATGCAGACTGCAAGGGAAAGAAAAAGATAACAGTTTAAAAGTCAAGTAGTTTCCTTATCTTTAACTTTCAGAAACAGTTATCATATGAACAGATTCATACCAAATTGGATATCAGTACATTCATAAAGCCTAATTCCCCCCTCTATTTAACTGTACCAAACCTGTCCACTGTCTCTTAAAAAAACATAAAATTATACACCCAGAATCTGCTTACAAAATGCATCTCCCACAAAGAGATGCTGAATTATCTTCCACTTAACACAGGATGTGTGTCCTGTGGTGGAGCAAAGATTTCCACCCTACATAGCAATTACGCAGTAGAGAGCTTCAATCTAATGACAAGTAACAAGTAGAAGCCCAGGCTGCTCACCAGTCAGAACACGAATCACAGAAATCCAAGGACATTTCTTGAGGGCAGTCTTGGCAATGCCAGCGAACACCCTGGATAGGTTCAATCCCGCAGTTGTCACACTGTGGAGCAGATGGCAGAGCACTGAGAAAACAGCAACTGCAGGCAGGCACTTCCACTGCTAAGAGTGCACACCAATTCACCACGCTGAAATCTCTTTGTCCCCCTGTGCTACTGCCAGCCCACACAGCAGAATTCTCCTCACCGTGGACCACAATGTATTCGTGGATAAAGGAGTCCTCATTCTCTAGGAGAGGCCCTCCAGAGCCATGAGGATCCATCAAGCTTTTGCCTTGCTTCCCCCTCTCCTAATGCTCCACCTTGGTATTATCCTGCTTGAGAAAAGCAGCCCAGCCCTGCCTGCAGACACTGCTTCTCCTCAGGTGGCTGTAAGAGCTGCTGTGGCACAGCACAACGACGAGATGTTCCACACGAGCCCAGCCACATGGAACGTCAGCCTCTCCATGGCAGAAGGAAGCAGTTAAGACCAGGCCAGCATAGCTTGTTGGGGGCTGCAAATCAGGGCACAAAGGGCACACCCATGCACCTCCCAACTCAGAAATGTACTGACACGTCACGGGTGGGCTGGAACTAAAAGCCAGATGGCAGGGAAGGAAGGGAATACTGTGTTCAGAGAAGGAAACAGAGGCCGGGAACTAAAACTGAGCAAGAAGAACTAATCCCAGGCGCAAGAGTGTGGCACGAAGAGAAAAAAACAAAATAAAAACACAACATGAAAGACTAGATGAAAAATTCATGGTATAGAAGAGGGGCAGAAATGCAAAACTATTTGATCAAAAAAAAAGAAATCAAGAAAATGGGACTTGCAGGCAAGGAGAGCTTTTCAAAAATCTAAACTATGAAGAGTGCTGCAGAGACAGGACTGAAAAGGAAAACAAAATGTGGGAAACAAGCCCGTGTTCCCATAGCTCATCCTCCATCCATCAGAACCTCTTCTGTTCTGTGAAACCCACTGGCACAGCAGCTGCTCCTGCCACCACTAAGGCACTCAGGGTTACAAACATCTTCCACACAGATCTGCCACAGCTGCATCCCTTCCATCCACAGATGGCTTTCCAAGTGTGAGGGCTGATAATGAGGAGGGACTAAGCATACCAAGAGCTGTTCTGTGAAAATATCAAGTTCAGAATAATGCTAGAACTGAAAAATTGGCTCCAGTTATCTGAATTTGAGAACCAAGACAGTGGAAAGCCTTGACCTTAATTGTTGTGCTCCAGCTCCCCTCTGCCCTGTGAAATAGAAATAACATTGTGCCTTTCATTCTGTAATGAAGAAAAGAAGTATTTGCAAATTGCTCGGATATTCTAGCAGTGAAAGCCATAAAGAGCCCACAAGGAATTCAATAATTCAATATTCAAAGCACAGGTTGAATAATGTGTAGTAAATGAGGCCAAAGACTGCAGAACCAGAACTGCTCTCAATGGCTGCTTATTAGGTGAGGTCTGTCCAGCCAACAGACTGAATTTCCTGAGGAAAAACAGTCCAAAATCACCTGATTTCACAGCTTATTATAATGCATAATACAATCAAATTCAAATGCAAAGAAACCTTCAAACTTCAAATGCTTGACACTGTGTAATTTACTATTTACTTCTCAGAATAATTTTATGTACAAAAAGCAGTTGGTTAAAGTCTGGTCTCCCTGATTAAAGTTTCAAATTTTGGGGCGAAGAAAATGTTAATTTAAAAATTCCCCACTAAATGAAACACCAAACATACCATGCCAACTAACACCAACAAAACTGAGAAGCACCTTGGTCATCTAGTAACTTCAATCTGTCAGTATCAACTGACAAGGCTGTCCTAATTTTACAGTCAATTTGAATTGAACCTTGAACTACCCTTGCATTCTTATGTAAATGGGTATTAGAAAATAAATCTATCTCCATAACACTAAATAAAAACCTGTTCCAACAGTTACAGTAACCAGTTAGACACAAAATCCCTTGTAAACCAGAAAATAAGACTTGGAGAATGCCCATTAATGTTGCCTATTAATGGTTGTTACTGGGACAACACATCAGTTTAACTTCATGTCTATTCTCTTAATTTTACATAAATGTTGTTTTATGATCTTGCTTCAACTTCTGTCAGTTATCACTTGATGAGATTGTGAAGTTGCTACAAAACAAAAAAAATTATTAAGCCATTACTCTTATCCAAAATCTCTGTCCCTTCTTTGGCCTCAGGTGGAGGCAAAATTGCTCCAAATCATAATCAGAAAATTATCGTTAATGAATCAACGTCAAAACAGAATGCAGTGTCACATGGAATTCTATCCTGACTTAACAAGGCTCTAAAACAAGCTGTATTTTCATAATGTGGTGAGAAAAAGACAGAATGCTTATTAATTTCCATATAACATCAGCGTTCAGTGAAAGCTGAGCTACCAGAAAGAGTGAATGATGTGGGCTGTTTTTCTTAAAGAAAGTGAGCAAAAACAGATTCATTGAACAACAACTAAGGAACCAAACTCACTGTATTAAACAAAATCCTTTCAGGAAATTTAAACCACATTCTCTTGGAAAATTTCACATTCCACTGAGCAACAGAAGAACCTGGACTCACTTAAAATCATGCTCTCTTGCACTCACCTTAAATCCCACATGCTGCACAAACCCACTTTCTGCATGCATCTGCTGGAGTTTCTGTTTCTTCAATTTTTTAAACTCTAACAGTTCTTTGTATTCGGGTAACTCTCGATATGTAACTGGAATACTCTCTTCATCCTGTTCGAGGTAAAAAACCCCAGAAAAATACTCTTACTGTAGGAATACAGCAACCTAGTAAGATACGTATTTGTTCCTAGTAAGATATGTTATTTGTATAAATCACTATGTATGATTAATAGTGTTTAAGAAAATGATGGCATTATTCTAACATACTGGGAAAATATTTTTCAAACCCTAACACCCATACCCAGTATTAACTTCTCACCTTTACAGGTAAGAATAAAATGCAACAAGAAGCACCACACCATGACTGAAAGAGCAGAACTTCCAGAGTTATCCAACTCCCGTCATCCCTTCACTGTCTCTTAACAGCTTATAAAAACAGACTGCTATTTTTTCATGAATTATGAAACAGTTTGAATCCCTACAGGCCAGTGCAGACATCTTTGCCAGAGATGGCAAACAACAAATGGTTCTCTCTTTTTCAAAGACATGCCAGTTCTGTTTTTTCTCATGCAGTTTCCTTCAACAAAGGTTGAGGATCTGTTATGAAAGGACAGAAGCTCTAACTAGTTCAGATGCTCATTTCAAGGTAACGATTATATTGTAGCAGCTGTAGTTGGTAGATGTCACCTGTTTTCAATGACAAATCTTTACTGATGTAGAGCAGTTTTTACATCCTACATTGAAAGGAATCTTCAGGTAGGGAAAACAACTACAACTACAAGACAGTGATTAGAATTCTTCTAATGTAGCCTGAATGTGTAATTTCCATTTCTTTTTATGAATCTGAGAAGATTGAAGATTCTGCATTATTAAGTTTATTGAAGGAAGTGAGGGAAAGAGGCTTTACTACATTTCTGAAAGGCCTTATCAATTATTTAATTGCAATTATGAACCTAAATAAAGGACTAGACTGCAAACTATCAGAAAAGTTATGGTTAAATGACACAATTCAGTTAATAAGCTACATTCTCTTTAACATAAAAAAGGAATTCACTTTCCATACAAATCTCAGAAGTTTTTCTGAGAAAAACTTCCTGTCACAAAATAACTGTATACTGAATCAAGTATGCCTTAATAGCTCCCTGTGTGGAGAATTCGTTCTGGAGCAGTAAATACCTGTGTTCAAGAATAATTAGACTACTCACAAAATTAAGAAATCGCAACTGTTAGGAATAGTGGGTCTTCACTTGAAAATAACTCACACCAAAATATAACTTTTCAGGCATAGTTATGACTGGTAATAATCAGGCAAATTTTTTTTGTCTTTACACAGGAAAAGCATGTGGTAATTCCACTGTGAAAACAAAGAAAACCTGATTTTCCTGCTACACTGCTTTTTTTCTGCTANAACCTGATTTTCCTGCTACTCTGCTTTTTTTCTGCTAAATGACATAAAGCATTTTTCTCCAAGACAGCAACTGTCACTAAGACATCTGATTTTGAACACTAAAACAGATTCCTGTACATTCATTTTCAATATAGTTTACAATCCCTTCTGGCTTCCAAATTGTTATTATTTTGCACTGACTGTGGGGATCTTTTTGGTAACTGAGCTCCCCTGTGTCCTTCTACCTTACTGAAAGCCAGAACTGTATCTATCTGGAAATGTTACTCTAGTGAAGGAAGAAAAGATTATGCCAAATTAAAAAAAAAGTCTCTGTGTGCATGTGTGGCACATGACCACTATTATCACTG
>WAAG01079623.1:0-49686 GCA_013390105.1 Tichodroma muraria
AACAGGCTGGGGGGGTTTTGGAGGGGTGTTTATGTCTAAGCCCAGGGCTGTCCTGCTGTCAGGCTAAGGCTGCTGGCTCTGAAAATCCAGTGATCAAATCTGTACATTAGATACCCTTGCTTAAAAATGTCAACATCACTGGCTTTGAATGTATTTATCATGGTTTTTGCTGGAACACAAATCTTTCCTAAAATAACTTGCAATGTTAGTATTGTAACAGAGCTACAAAAGCCAAAGCATGAACCCTTGATCAGGAAATCCACCAAAACCTCAAGTGGAAATAACTAATGTAATTTTGTCAAGGAGGAAGTAATGAAGATACTTCATAAAGAAACAATAATCAATCTCAAATAACGAATGAAAATAATGTTAAAACTGATTTTTAAAATAATGAGGTTTTTGGCATGCCTTTTCCCCCTTATTTTTAAAAGAGAGTTGTTATCTTTATTGGAATTTAGATTTTTAAACTCTCTAAACCCTTCTGGAATATTAAGAAATATTTCTATGTCCTGTAGAGCTCTTGATAAAATGTGAGATGAATATTGTCAAGGCCAAGGATTTCATACTTCCTTTCAAAAATCCCTAGCCTAGAAATAATGAGACTAGATTTAAAATAATAAATGTAACTTTCTGTTTAAATTATTCACACTGATGTCTTGAAGGTGCTTTTTATTATCATTTACTAAGATGAGGTGGAATAGAAACATAGACCTGATCTGCTCAATATAGCTGCACTGATTTAACACAGCAGCAAATCAGTTTAATTAGATCAGTGATTAGACCTTATGCGAGCACTCCTCCATGCTAAGGGAAGCTTACACTGTGGGTGAATTACATCTTTGGGTCAGAGAAACAAACTGCTGGCTTAATAATCATAATAATAATAACAAAAGAATAATAATAACAACAATAACATTTTTCCTTTAATACAGACTTTTTTTCTTGATGAAGCCAGAAAATGGGGCAGGTAAGTGGTGAGGAGGGAAGTTGCAATCACCCCCTGTGTCAGGGTGGTGGGATAAACTTCTTATGGTGGTAACCTCTAAACCCTGTTCAACAACATGTCCACATCTGGTTGGGCAAGGTGGAGCAAGGCAAAACACACAAACCGTAACTAGAAAAAGGATTGTCCAGGAGATTGAATCCTTGGTCCGTACCATCTGTGTCTGACTCAACGTTTGTGTTGAGAGAGAGAGAGGCAAAAATCATCACTGCTTTAGAGAGCTCAGATGCTGTGGGGACAGCTCAGAGATGTGGATAACCAGCAATCTAAAATGGCATTTAACCTAATCCAAGGCCTCTGTCCGATGCTGATGAGGGTGCTTATCTTTTGCTACTGTTCCCAGAACAACAGGAGCTCTGTGCAAGCAGCCCCTGGTGTCTGCTTGGAAAAGGGGGTAGAGCTGGTCTGGGCCCACACACAGAGGCAGCTGGCAGCAGGATCAGCCCTTCTCGAGACAGGGAGCTTTTCTTAGTGTGTCTGAGGGGTTCTTGCATGCAGCCCCAAGATCTCCTGGCAGCAGGCTGCGACACAGACAGCAGATGACCTCCTACAGCTTTTATCCACAGTAGTGCACCTCGGAATTCATCATGGAGATATGTGGGTATTAACTCTAGGTAATAAAGTAAGGGTGTGCAGATGCAATTATAAGGAGAGGCTTAGGCAGCTCTAAGTAGGTGGTTTGAAATACAGGCTTAAATATCTTTCTGTAGGGTTGGTGTGTTTGTAGGAAAGCAGCCTGGTGGCAAAGCAAAGCGTAGCTCGTATCACAGCCCAGCCACGTGGATGTGAAGAAGCCTTCAAAAATAAATAAAAGTAACAAGGAGCCCATGGGAAAGTGCTGCTTGAGAGCCTGGAGCTGGAGCAGGAAAACAGCAATAATGGTTTTGTCCAGCTTGGGCTTGCTGAGTTCCTGCTGCTGTGGACTGGGGCACATACTTCCCTCAGGCACACGGGAGAGGCTCCACGAGCCCACTGCAGCTGCTGCAGCCGGGCTCTGCTCCGAGGGGAGCAGCCAGCAGGGACATTGTGGGGGGAGATAGGAGGAAAGAAAGGTTCTGGAGAGGATGGAGGTGCAGCTGCTGTCTGCTTCCAGACACCGAGTGAGAACCTGCCCAGGTGGGACCGGCTCCTTTCTCACCTCCAAGGTGGGTCTCAGCTCTGGTTGCTGCTGCCCCCCTTTCCTTTTCCAAGACCTTCCAGATGCAGCAGAAGGAAGAGAGATGAAGTCAGAAATGGGGCTGTACAACCATGAAATGTCACAGAGCAGCAATTTCCATTCATTTTGCCCATGAAGACCACAGCCCCTGCAGTGCTGGGAACTGTTTTTTGATGATCATACTTAGAGCAATCAAGATGCAGAAGAAATAAATGCAAATACACTGGGCTAGCTGCTGGCACAATGCTGAGCCAAAGCCACTCTGAAAACAGCAAGGAAGGTTTGTTATGGTTCACAGAGCTCCAGGAAGGGTCCCAAGCCAGACATGCAAAAGGGAGGGGACACATGACACCAGAGCAGCTACTCACTTCCAGTGTGGTCTGGAAGCACAGGATGAAATCCTGGTTCCTGGAAAGCTGTGGATGCTGAGCATCAACACCAGCAGAAAATGTTTGAGGTGTAAGAGAGCTCAGAGTCTGAGTGACAGGATCCTGATGAGCCTTGACCTGGCTCAGAGAGGTGCTGGAGGGGTTTTCCCAGGAGTAGGGACAGAGCTCTTGGGCACACAAGGTGTTGGGCAAGCGAACAAGCTGTCACTGTCAGGTTTACACGATGTGCCCCGAGCGTGTGACGCTGCCGAGTGCTTTGCCAGCTCCATGTCTCCGTTTTGCACGGAGTGTGTTGAAATCAGCCATCCTTCATCTGTGTTGTGTTAGCTGGTGGTAAAAACACAAAGCGCTGAGCGTGGCGATGCAGAAGGGCTGCAGGCCAGCTGCTTGACTTGCCTGCCTGCCCGAGGTCCCAGTGTTGCAGTGGGGATGCCTCTCTCCCAGGAAAGCCCTCGGGTGGCTGGAGTTTCCAGCCCAGTGTAGCAGAGGGAAGCAGCACCAACACAGCCTGTGCTGCTGCGCCAGGACGTGAGGACTCAGGAGCTGTTTCCCATGCAGTGGTGCCAGCTGGCAACCTGGCACAGGCAGCTCACGAGTTGTAATCCAAAATAGTTTCCAACAAGTGGGCATGGGGCCAGGCTGGGGCTGGGAAGGGAGTATGGCACTGTGCCCTCTGCGGGGTGCAGGCTGTGCACCCCCAAGCTCTGGCATCCCCATCCTGTGCTGCTCCTGCTGTCAGCGAAATCCCGCTGTGCCGCCTCCCTGGAGTGAGACACTCCGGGCTGGCAGGGTCTGCTGCCACCAGAGCAGGGCACTCATTCATAAATCCAGCACTGGCCGGGATGGGGCTTAGGGGAGGAGCTGGGAACGGAGCAGGGAACAAGGACTGCTTTGTTGGGATGGAGCTGGCATGGAGAGCATGTGTGCACGGATGGAGCTGGGGGAAGAGGATCGGTGGCTTTGTGGTTGAAAGCTCATGGTCAGCTGCTGCTTGCACTGCTCGTGGCATGGCTCAGCCCATCCGTGGCTCCCAGCAGCACCCTGAGCCCCTGCCTGGGGTCAGCACATCCCAACCTCTGCTCTGTTCTTCCCAGAGCAGGCCTGGCAGAAGGGCTCACAGCAGGGAATGGTGTTGGGAAAATCCCCTTATGCCAGCACACAGGACATGTCCCAGAGGCCGCAGGCTATTCTGGCTGCTTGTTTGCTGGAGGGTGCTCATCAGGGCCTGTTTCCCCAGCTGCAAAATGGAAAGGGTGATGCTATCTCCTTGAAGTGCTTCAGAGGGAAAATACTGTAGGAAAAGCTGGCAAGGGCAGGAGCTACCATTAGCATTGCTGGCCCTGGGGGAGGATGGGGATGGGTGCTGAGCAGGATGAGAGGGTCCCAGCTGGTAGAGAGAGGCAGCCCTGAGCTTGGCAGCAGCTCGTGGGTGTCTATGGGAGCTGGGCAGACAGTGGGGCAAGTGCTGCCAGTGGCCACAGCCATCAGCAGTGCCCATAGTGCCTCCAAGGATCTAACCCACATCTCACACGGTGCTGTGACAACTGCAGGGTGTGAGTGGAGTCCCTGGGGCCTGTACAGCTCCTGGGTGCAGCATCTGGCCCCGGCATTCCAGCAACATCCCCTTCCTCAATGAGATGGGCCAGGTAACTGATTTCATCATGGATGGGCTCTGGGATCTTCCCAAACCCCAACATGTCACCGTTGTACTCTGCCTCTCTTCCTCATCCTGCTCTGCTCACACCACTCCAGCAGCCCTGGAGTTAGTCTTGATTTATACCTTATCTGGCCTCATCTTTTTTCTCCTTCATACCAAATTGTTGGCGTGTATCTGAGAGCCAATTATTTTCATGACCGTTATAAAAGCTAATAAACTTCAGCCAAGCCTCTGGAAGCCCACTGCTCTGTTTGTGTGTCTGTATGGTCACCAGGGCAGGAAGCATTGGAGCTGTCACCACATCCAGGCCCATACAGGCACCCCTGGGGAAGTCAGACGTGGTCATAGTGCTTAGGACCATCTACTGCAACTGCTTGATAGGTAACTTAAATATAATGAAGTCGATCAGCACCAACCCAAATTGCTGTGAGCAAGAGAACGGAGGGAAAGGACTTTGGGAAGGGTTTTCTGCTTCAGCCAGAGAAGAATTACTGCTGGCCCCTGAGCATGAATCCACATCTGTGGGTGAGAAGGTGCTTTTGCCCTTTCTGTTTGGTCTGCTCCTGTTTCATGCACCAGTGTCAGCGTGACTGTGACCCATCACACCCCCGTCCTTAGGCAGGGATGGGGACATGGCCCTGGGAGCAGCTGATGGTCACAGTCACCGACAAAGGCAGGAGATGCCCCAAATACAAGGGCAGCAGGTTGGAAATCTCCTCAGCCCTCAGTTCCATGACCTTTGGGGCCTCCAGTCTCTGATTAGCATGGGCTTTGTGCTGCAAGGGGCTTTGCTGGGTCCTAGTGCTGCTGCTCAGCGAGGCCCCGAGCCTGGCTGTCTCCCCCTGCCATGGTGTAAGTGCTGCCCCTCCATTGGTGCTGGAGCAGCTCCTTCTTGCCATGGATGGCACCAGGAGCTGGCTCAGCCAAGAGTGACGTGCACTCACAGGTCCTGCCCTCCATCCTCCAGCCACCCATGCATGTCCCATCGTGGCACTACACACTAGAAAGTGAATTTTCTGGGCCACATCTTGAAATGGGCAGCTCAGGTTTATTTCTGAATTACTGTGCACGGCTTCCTCTCTTGAATTGGGGTGGGGGGCTGCGGGAGGGGGTGGTGGTTCTGGAGAGTAGAAATCTTGAGGTTTTGTTACACTGGTGAGGCTCTCTGTCCTCACAGCCCCAGCTGCCCTGATCATCTCTCCCTGCCTCATGCTGAGGTAAATGATAGGGAAAGTCCCAGGACGAGGGAGAGGCTGGAAGTCTGTGGGGATGGGGCTGTGGGTGGGGGCACAAGGCCGAGCTGCATCACCTTCTCTCCCTGGATTCATTAACTCCTTTTCTGCTGCTCTCTGCTGCACCCTTCTGTGGCAGGGTTGCAGGACTGATCCGCCCTGTTAGCAGCTCCATCAGCAGCCTCCAGCCTTGGGAACCAGGAATAAGGAGCAACAGCAAAGCACTAACGTGTCTCAGGCCTCTCCTGATAATTAAAGAGCCCTGCAGATGAGCAGGTTTGAGTTGTCTTCCACTACTTGCCAGCAGAGGAGCCTGCTTTGTCAGTGCTTGCAGCTGATGGCACCTGCTTGGATTTTCATGTTTTCAGACTGGTCATTTTTAGAATTCAAAAGTTGCACCCATTTAATTTTTTTACATTTCATTCATTTTGGTGACTGAAAATAGCCTGAGCAGTTTCAGATCCTTTTTTTGTTCATCTTTGTTTTTTAAATCATCAGTTTCATTCTCAGATGATCTCTTTGCTGCAAAAAAATAGTAAAATAAATGTGTCTTCAGATTAAGGGATTTGTCTTGGTTTGAAAGCTACTGGTAGAATGGCCCAAATAAGTGCCACCTCCATGTGCTCTGTGACAACAAATCCTGCCTGTGCTCCTTGGCTGCCAGATTCTCCCACAGATAGCCAAACTGATCCTGAGTGATCAATGTCAAAGGGCTTATTTTTACAATTCAGAAATAGATTAGATGTTGTGCTTCTGAATTTCCAGAAAACTCACCACAGGACCAGGGCGTGGGGCCGTGCATGTTTGGGGTTACCTTGTGCATGGGATGAAGGCAGCCCTGTGGCTCTGGGCTCACACAAGCCCAAACCACTGCACCCCAGTCCCCCTCCTCTTCCCAGGACACACACAAACTGCACAAAGTATCTAACTAAAGATGAAAACTGAATGATACTGTGATTTCAGGTTAAAATTTATATACCCACGTGCGTTTGTGCAAAGGCCACAAAACACAGCAGCAAATGCTCAGCACTGCGACATCTGGGAAGGGAAGGAAGCTGTGTCTGTTAATGCAGGAAAAGTGAAGGGATGCCACTGGATATTGGAGGTATGGCAACATCCAAATCCAAACTGCAAGAAATCTTTCTTGCTGGGCCCACTCCAAGGCCCAGCCTGGAGTGCATTATGCCTGGAAAGCCAAAGCCCCTGGTGCCCAGCCAGGGTGGGTTCAGGGGCTCACTGCAGGGCTCTGCTGAGCTCTCAGGGTGCTGGGTTAGTTATTAGTCACGCCATACAGAGCTGCTGTCACCCTTCACTTTGCATGCCTGAGATGGGATTAACATCTGGCAAGTGCCACAACAAGACTGTCTGGTCAGCCCCTGCTCCTCAGCTCGTGGCTGAGTCCTTGTCCACTTGGGCTGGGAGAATGAAAATAAATAGAGTCTCGCAGCTCTGCTGCCAGTCAAGCAGAGGGGATGGCTTCAAGCCTTCATTTGGATTGGTTACAGCAGCAACAAATTTATAACAGGAACTGATATTTTTATTCTTTTCGTTTGCATTTGAAATGTCACTCTGGGGACTTCACTATTATTGTTGCTGCAAATGCATGCCTTGATTTTTCCAGTCCTGACCGTGCTGCACACATGGATACTGGGACTGACTGATCTCCTGCCCTGCAGAGACCAGCCATCCAAATTGTACTGCCAGGCAGAAATAAATTGGAGTAGGAGGCAAGCAGAAATTAAGTGCAGCGGGAGAGAAGCATACACTCTTCACCTGAGAAGTGTGTTACAGATCTACTTCTGCACTCGTGTCCACTTTGGCAAACTGATAAAATCAGCTTGGCAGCAATAAAATTCCTCCTGAGTGCTGTGATTTATTTGTGCTTAATTCCTACATAGCCCAGAGAAGAAGTTTCCATTTTAAAGATATCCTTGTTGCTAGTAATTTTGGAGTAACACCCATGGGAGGGCTGCCATGACTGGGACGCTCTCTGCAAACACGGGAGCTGTATTGCAGCTTTCTGAATGAGAAGTTAAATCCTGCTTTTTCTAGGAGACCTCATCAGACCCCCTGCACCCAAAACTCTTATTGCAGCAGCAAGAGAGTCTCGTGTGAGCAATGCGTGTGGCCAGAGTGGGTGCAGTTGTTACACATGAAAGGAGGCTGGGTCCTGGAAACGAACACTTGGATTTTTTCCCAGCGCAATGTGCTTGTAGGAGAATAACAAACAGAAGATCACAGGGGGCTTTACCAGGTCACACACCATCTGGTGTCTCATTCTTGGCTCCAGCAAGACTGAAGGGCTTGTCTCAGCCCACCATCACTCCTGGAAATGGTTAGCATATGTGAGGGCTCTTGGCAGTCCCCGGTGCTGGCCAGGGAGAGCAGGGCTTTGGGAGGAAACTGAGGTGAGCTGGCCTCTGACCCTCCTGGATACACCAGAAATATTTGGGTGCTCAGATCTATGCTCAGCTCACCAAGCTGAGCTGGAGTCCATCCTGCTGTCTCAGGTGATGCTGTGATGTGAAGGACTTATGTTGGTGAGGCAACAAAAAGACGAGAACCCATTGCACCCCATGGTCGTGACCAACAGACCAGGAGCTGCTCTCTCCATTCTCCCTGCCCAGGCCTTGCCAAGTGCCATCACTCTGCATCCAGCTGGAGATGGCTGGTACCATCCGTGTCAGCCTGCCAGCAGGGTTGTCCTCTCCTGGCAAACCTGCTTGGCTCCCTCAGACTTTGGTGAGGCTGGATCTCTCCCAGCTGTGCTGTGACAAGCAACAGAGACCCGCTGCCGGAAGGGGCTGGGATCTGCAGTCGTGCTTTCATTACAGATGTTCACATTCTTTTCTCCTAGAAAACACTCCAGCTCTTCCTCCTCAACAGGGAAAAAAAAAAAAAGAAAAGAAAAGGCTGCAGGAAAGGATCTGGAACATGCTAATAACTGCACCTGCCTCTCAGGGCACATATCAGTCTTCCCACGATGTTCCTGTGGAGATGACCCAATCCTCCTTCTCTTCCAGAGCTCTTGAACCTGCTGCACAGGCAGGGAAAGTTTGTTAAAACCGAATCTCTGAACATCCAGCTTGCAAATGTTCCTTTGGGAAGGAAGATGTAGGGACTCGAGCAGCAGCAGGGCCACACTCTGCTTCACCCCAGGGGAGGAAAGCAGTGCCCAGCAGGGAATTCAGCCACTTGGAAGGCAGGGAGAGATCAAAGGAGGGGGAACACCCGTCTGATGCCTGAGGTGACCCACACCCATGTTTACCCCAGTGTGATTGCTGTCTGCCCAGCTGCTTCCCTGCAGGCTCTGGAGTGAAAGGGGATGATCCTGGAGGGCTTGCTACTCCAGCCTTGGGAGAAAACATCATGCAAAAGTCATGGCTACATCTGCTGAGGGGCTGATAACCAGCAGCCAGCTCTGCTTATGGCTAGGATAGGCCATGTGCTAGCTCATAAGGACAAAATATGGAAGGAATGACAGAAAAATGTAGCTGTTGGACCTTTACTCAATGAATTTCTCCCCTTTTCAAGTCACTTTGGAAACTTTGGGGAGGAAAAAAGGCTTGGAATACACAAGCCCAGATTCCCAGTGATCGCAATGTTCAGCTGGAATTGCAGTGTAAGAGGACTCTCTTTTTTAAACATGACCAACTGGCCTGTTGCTTCCCAAATTCTGATGGATGTACCCTGTCATTGATAAAAGCTTTAGGAAGAACCCCATAACCCACATAAGCTGCAGCTCTTACACAACCCACGGATCCTGAGAGTCATTACAGAAACGGACCAAATTCCTGGATGAGCCAGGTCAGATTTGAGCAATTCACAGTGACAAATTTAATGATCATATCCTGGATCAAGGCAGAACCTGCCAGAGCCGATGTGACAATCCCATGGAGATAATACAGCCATGGGTACCCACATGAGCTCTGGAGCACTTTCAAGTACAGCTGGGTGGGGGGCTGGGTAAGGAGCAGAGGAGAGTGTAGACACCATGGCAAGGGCTCTTTGGGTCTATCTGTGAGCCCTGGCATCTGCAAGGGCCAGATGTGCCGTGGCTTTCCCATGGGAGCCTCTTCCCACACACTTTGTGCACTGTGCTCCCTACTTTGATCTTTGCCTCCTCCCCTAAATCTGCCAACTGGTGACCCTACCAGAACTCCTCTGCACAGGCTTTTGCTTTTTAGCCCACCTTTCTGGGCTAAAAAAAAAAAAAAAAAAAAAAAGAAAAAAAAAAAGTCCAAAAATATCCTCTCTATCACTCCAGATCCCTGACAACACCATCATTCTCCTTAAGTGTGTGCTAAATATGCTATATAAAAATAAAATGTATCTTTTCTGATGACACAGAATCCTAGTCTTAAAATGTAATTTATGAAGGAGGCAGAAATCACTGATAGCCAGCATTGCTTCTGCTAACTCATGAGAAAAAGGCTTTGTTCTGAAATTTTGCCTATGGTGTTATTGGCAGTGGTTATTCTTATGAAAACCTCACCAAGTTTACCCAAAGTCCCTTGCAGATATCCCTGGAGTCACTATTTCCCAGAGGGCACTGCCAGATTCCCCACAGTGTTTGGTAAATTGGGGTTTGGGCCACAAGTGGACCGAGTTGGGCTGTTTCCCCTTTTCTCCAGCAGAGATTGCACAGGACTCCAGTTTTACTCCAAACCCACCTGAAGTTCAGGTTTTGGGATCAAAAGTCAGCATGGACAGGCACAATTAGCAGGATTTTTCCACATGCTTCTTTCCCCACCCCAGCAAAGAGCTGAGTGCTGAGTATTAAGAGAGGGTGAGATTTAGCTTCAAAAATAATGAATTTTCATCACATAAGAGGATATTTGCAGAGTTTAGCATATCAGATATTGAAATCTGATAGGAGGGGCTCTGAACGACTGATACTTGCTTTTTCCTTTGAAAACCATCACCCTGCTCAAGCCATCCCTGCTCTGTTCCAGCATTAACCAAATCCCTCACCCCCTGTAGCCACGAGCCCCATCATTACACGTACGTCTGTCCCAAATACCCATCTGGGACGTCCTGGATGGGTGTCGTTATGTAGTGGGTTACAGCAGAGGCTATTGCCCTGCGTGCCAGGACACTCCCGTGCCACAGGCATTGCCACACGGCATGTTCCACCCATCCCTGGGCCACGCTGAAAGCCAGCAACAGGGAGAACCAGACTGGGAGCGAGAGGGAAGCCATGCCGTGGCCAGGGCTCTCCACTTGCTGGTCTCTGTGCTGGCCCAGGAAGGACAGGGGAGAAGCCCCTGAGCAGAGAGAGCCCCGGCGGCGCTGTTGCGGGGAAAGCAGGAGCGAGAGCTCCGAGCACCATCGTGTGGCACGGACTGTGCTGGCGTGTGCTCTACGCACAGCACTCTGCCGTACTTCCCACTGCTGCACATCTGCCAGTGCTAAACATCCCACACTGCTGCACATCCCACACTGCTGCACATCTGTCAGTGCTGCACATCTGCCAGTGCCAAACATCCCACACTGCTGCACATCTGTCAGTGCTAAACATCTTCCACTGCTGCACATCTGCCACTGCTGCACACTGCTGCACATCTGTCAGTGCTAAACATCTGCCACTGCTGCACATCTGCCACTGCTGCACACTGCTGCACATCTGCCAGTGCTAAACATCTGCCACTGCTGCACATCTGCCACTGCTGCACATCCCACACTGCTGCACATCTGTCAGCGCTAAACATCTTCCACTGCTGCACACTGCTGCACATCTGCTACTGCTGCCCCTCTGCCAGTGCTAAACATCCCACACTGCTGCACATCTGCCACTGCTGCACATCTGCCACTGCTGCACATCTGCCACTGCTGCACATCCCACACTGCTGCACATCTGCCACTGCTGCACATCCTACACTGCTGCACATCCCACACTGCTGCACACCCCACGCTGCACATCTGTCAGTGCTGCACATCCCCTGCTGCACGCCTCTCACTGCTGCACATCCCACACTGCTGATGGACTGCACGCACAAAGCTGCTGTATGGGCTGCAGGCTGCCACGCAGGCTGAGCTGTGCCCTGCTCTAGGGGCTGCAATAACCAGCAGCGGTGTTTTTTGACATCCTATCACCCGCACGCATCCACTCGTCCACACACTAGTGCCAGGCACCAGGGCAGTGCTTGCCCCACCTTTAACCGTGGGAATCACTGTGCAAGAGTCAAAGAGATCCACACTCACTGAAAAAGGCCAGTTCTTTGGCTTCTCATGGTCATGGTTGCTCTGGGCCAGTCTGGCAGTCACCACTGCTGGCTCATGTGCCTGGTCACTTCCATCGCCACAAATCAGACTTGAGCAAAATGCTCTGATGAGTTTTACAGAAAAAGAAACTAAAGCCTTTGTAAACCTCTGCAAGGGGGGCACTGTCCCCACATTATGGTCTCTGTCTCCTTTCCTGGGATGCTTTGACCACCCTCTCTCTACAGCCTCACTGCCTTGTGCTCCAGCTCAGGCAATTCCTTCATTTTAAGCAAAATGTTTCATTCCAATGTTGCCCTTCATTGGGATTTGGCTAGGTGCAGGTCATACGCCAAGAATATCTTACAGTGTACAATTCTGGAGTTAAATCTTGGTGCACAAAGAAAATGAGCTCTCCTTAGTAGAATATTAAAGAGCAAAGAAAAAGGAGGTTTTGGTTTGGTACTTGATGCTAGAGGAGAGCCCCAAATTGAGAGTGAACCTGGGGCACAGCAGCCCCTCCTGATCCTGAGCCTCTTGAGTGCATCAGAGACCACAGAACATCCCAGACCCCTCTGTGCATCTGAGGGTATGCTCAGCACTGTGTCTCTGCCTCAGTTTCCCCGCAGGACAGCGAGGAGCCCCGTGTTGCCCTGCAGCTGGCGATGCCTTGGTACCCAGTGGTGGAAAACCCAAGGGTGAGGCTCAGTGTAGTGAAACTTTTTCCTCTAGAATCGAGATTGATGGCACTGCTTGGGATGCTGCGGGGAAGGGGATCGGGAATGCGGTTGCAGGCTCCCAGAAGATGGCACTCGTGGTCTGCAGATCGAGCCGCACTCTGAAGATGGCTACGGCCAGGGAACCCATAAATAGCCCTGGACAGGCTGTCAGGCGGCCTGATTTAAGCACCAGAAATAGTGAAACTGTGGAGGTTTCTCAAAAATTAATTTTTCTAAAATGGGAGAAAGATGAAGCCAAGCCATTTTTTACCTGCTTCCCTTGCAAGCCTCTTCCCCACGAGGAAATCAAATTTAACTCCTTTGCAGCTGCCCCAGCAGCATCCAGGTGGCCTTTGGTGGGGCTGGACCCCGCCTGTCCTGTCACTGCATGTGGTGGCTGTCGCACTGCTGGGGCACGCACACCTTTCCCCTCCCCACTGCTGTCCACAGGGCAGAGCTGGCTGATGCTGCAGCCACAGGATGGGGCAGGCAGCAAAGTTTCTGTCCCTAGTCATCATTTACATGAGACACTAGCAAAAAATTCTGCTTGCAAGGGTGGTCAGCATTGGAACAGAAGTGGTGGAATTGCTGTCCCTGGCAATGCTCCCAAAGGGTGTGGATGTGGTGCCTGGGGACGTGGGTTACTGATGGGCTTGGCAGTTCTGCAGTAATGCCTCCACTCAACGATCTTAGAGGTCTTTTCCAACCTTAATGATGTAGTGATCGAGACAGGGCTAATTTAGGAAGGAAGAGGTGATTACCATCACCCTCCCTCTCAGTTTTAGATCTGCAGGTCCTTAGTCTCGTTTACACACCAGCTCTAGAGACACACTTCAGCTTTAAGTTTAAGCATAAATCCTGGGCTCCTGTTATTCCTCACTCTGACAGCTTGGGCACAGATTTACTGAGAAGTCTACAGGGTGATCCCCCTCCTCACACACATCAACAAGCACCTACCCCAAAACTCCCAGCACTTCTCTAGCTTCTGCTGTGCTACATTAAGACTTTTTCCTCCTGAGACCTCCCTTAAGTCCTACAGAGCCGAGTCCCTCAGTGGGAGTGCATTAGCTTTGCTCTGAACAGTCATGTCCCAGCAGGGAGAGTGTCCCTGAGGACCAGATGTGCCTGTAAACAGGCAAAGGTGGCTTATCCTGAACCCTGCAAGCCCCGGCAGGGCGGGGGAGGTAGGCAGCTGTAAGGACAGATGACCTGCAGCCTGGTTGCAAGGCAGCTCCGTGGCCAAAAGGCAGAAGAGGCATTGCATTGTGTTTCCCACTGCTCCAAGCCTTGAGGATGGTGATGGGTTCGAGGTACCAAGCCCCTCACAGGGCACAGATGTGCCCAAGCCACTGGGACAGGCTGTTACAGTGCACAAATTGAGGTACAGGCTTGTGGGCACACCTGGAGCCTCTGGTGTCAGAGGGATGATGTGGATTAAACACCAAGAGGGGGAAGAGCTGTGCCAAGGATCAGAGCAGAAAAATTTGACCTCTCCATCTGAAAAACCAACAAAATGGTCCTTGTGAGCTCACACCCCTGATGGAGAGATGGGAAGGATGCACCCAGCTCTACCACGCTGGGCCAGGCCAGCTCTGCCTGCAGGAGCATCCTCTCCCCTCCAGCTCTGGGACAGACACCAGCAAAGGAACAGGAGAACAAACAAAACTGCCTCTCTCCTCCCTCCATCCAAACCCCCTCAGTGTAAATTATGCCCTAATTATCGAGCACTGACTGCCCCCTCTAAATTATGGATCTGTCACTGTGTGTTGTTCCTCCAGGAGGTGCTGGGTAACTTTTTCAGTGCCTCTGCAGCTGCAAACCTGCCTGGGCCCATCAGCCTCGCAAAAGAAAAAGGGATTTTTTCTGTTTTGCCTCTTTTCCTGCTTTTCTTTTAAACAGTTATTAATTGTGCAATAATTTAACAATTATTTGCTGCTGATTTGAGTGTTCCCTCTTGGTTGTGGATCCTGTTGTTAATGTACCAATCACCCCCCACCCCCTGAATTTTCTCCACTCCTGTAATCTGGGATGGTGTTATTGTTTAGCTTCCTGTACTCCAAGATGGTGCTCAGCCACTGCTGCTCTTTGCCAGAAGTGCAAGCTGTAGTCAGAAAGCAGAGGCATATAAAACCAGGGTGGAAAAAAGAGAGATTTAATCTGAGATTTTACAGACCATGCCCAAACTGAGAGTAACAATCTCCCAAAGAACATTTGTGTTCCACCTAATATTTTCAGAGTAGTAGAACAATGAGAACAGGACAAGTCAGCAAAGTCAATAACAGGGCTGGGAGCAAAGTACCAGCATGATGGGAAAATAGCTATTATATACTGCATTTACATGGAGTTCTTAATTACAGATATCAATCAATAAAAAAATAAAATTCATATGATCTATGGCTATGTAAAACCAAGAGACTAAGGAGTCAAGACCCAGAATATTCACTATGGACTTAGGCCAGTGATGGATAAAGAAGACCAAAAAAGCTTCTTTAAGGTAATGGAACATTGTTCTTGCTAAGATAAATCATATTTTTAGCAAAAGATCATGAGAAAGAATGGACTCTAAATGCATTCTTGGGCAAACATCAAAGCAAAGAAGTTGGGGATGGTTTTGGTCCAAGCTCGAAAGGTTGGAAACTGGATTGAGTATATTTGATTTACTGCACAATGACAGGGCGAGGGACACCAAGCACCCAGAGCCACCCTGGCTTTGCCCAAGTTATCCTCTGGTGCCCTCAACCTTCCTGCTGCAGGATGCAACTGGCACTTCACCCCATCCTCAGATACTAAAGGAAAAAGCTGGGACTGCCTGTGTCTGAATTGAGGCTGAGTAGAGCTGCAGTCTGCCAGAGCAGACTTGATGCCCCAGCATCTGCACCCCAGCAGGGGAATAAGGATGTGCAAGAGAAAAAAGGGAAAATAAGGATTCCTGCTGCACTCTTGTGATCCAGCACAGGAAGAATCAGGCCCAGTCATGGGGCTTTAGAGAATCTCTGCCTCTTTTGTAGTTGCTTTCCAAGCAGAAAGGAGTCTTAGAAGTTTAAGGCTGGGATTTGCAGAGTACTTCCCAGCTGATTTTAGAAAGAGAAAAACGACATTGAAGCTGAGCAGCCCTGGGGTGACTTGCATTGCTCTTTAACATAAGTGTGAAAATTCAGGTCAGTTCTGTAGGATTTCTTAGGGGAAGACACCAAAACACACAGCCAGTGCAGTCACTTCAGAGCTGCTTTGGCAGTGCCATCACCTCAGTGACACTTCCATAGCATCTCCTCTCTGCAGGGAGAGGGGGTTGCACAGACTTCCTCAGCTGCACAGCCTGGCAATGCAGCAGCGAGCTGTCTGATGTGTCATTTGAGACTCTGCTTTCTCCTTGAGATCACACAATTACTGGGTGTAATTGTTTAATAGAGTCACATCATCGTCCTCTTGTGAGAGACAAGGGAACTGACCACATCTCTTTGTCAAGGCAGAAATCCTAGGAGCCTAGATTAGTCAATTACCATAACCTACAAGTTTTGTGCAAGGTACTTTTGATGGATGAAACTGATTTAGGGGCCTGATAACTTGTCAATTCAAACCAAACAAATTTCCCTTGTATCATGGCCGGAGAATTTCTGATTTTTTCAGCCCCCCACCTCAGTTTTAAAATCACAGTGGAGCCCCCTTCTTGTCTTTGTAGCTGCCTCTTATTCTGCAGAGCTCAATCCTGAACAGCACGCTGCTGCTCAGTCTCAGGGTGCTGTGAGGTCTGGATGCCTGTGGAAAAACAGCCAGTCTGGGAGTGCTTCTCCTGATCCCGAATACGTGGTTGAGACATTTGTGGGATGTCCAGTGCCGAAAACATGAGAAATGGACTTGTTTCCTCAATGTGCAATTTCAGGACCATTCCTGACAAACGAAGCCATCTGCTTACCTTAATCAAGGCATCTTGTTATGGGCTGGTCCTAGGAGTGAGTATTAAACGTACTGTTCTGCAGCATTATTTATGACTTGCACTGACACCGCATCACTCTGTTATCCATACTTATAGAAAAAGATCCACTGTAAGTATAATTAGTTAATAAATCACCATGAGTGATAAACAGAATGATGGATGCAGGTTTCAGTTGATCACTTTTTTATTAAGGAGAGATAAATCAGTATCATATTGTTGCTGTAAACCTTTCAAATTGGTCAAAAATCTTGCAATGCTGAAATGCAGCAGGGAGGTGATTAACGTGTCAATTGTGCAGCAACAAATTGCACCTGATAATTGATATCAATCAATCCTTTTAATTTCTCTCCAATGAAATGGGTGTTATACATCATCCTGCTCTCTTGCCTCTTCACCATGGCTTTTACAACCTTTCCTCCAAACCCAGGCACCTCTCCAGGCATCTCTTCCAGCTTCAGCCCATCTCCTGTGCCTGGCTGCTGCAGCTCCTGCAAAGCCTTTCAGCCTTCAACTAACCCTCATTGCTCTTGGTCTTTTGGGCTCTGACCTCACCTGATATAAGACAAGGCCAACACAGCCCCCACACAACCTTCTGTTTTTATTTTTGCTAGCAGCATCACTCTGCTGGAGTTACAAGCCTCACTAATATGGGTTGGGTAAATTTTCAAAAGGCAGAGGTTGTGGAGAAGTGATGGTACCAGGTTAAGTTGGGTCCTGCCATCCATCCAGGTGTGAATGGATCCAACCATTCATCCCAGGTTGCAGCAAAGTCTAGTAGCTTTGACCTGGTTTATGTAATAAGCTGAGAAATTGGCAATAAGGGGGCAACATCCCTTCCTCCCAAGGAACAGACAGGTCAGGCATAGGGGGGGAAGCACTGCAGCTCTCAGAGGAAGGGGCTCAACCAGAGATGCAGTGAAACCTTTAGCTTTGCACAAGCTTTTTTGGTCCCTTGGTGATTGGCCACTGCTTTAAAAAGTAAATCGTTATTTTCTTAAGGGACAGCTCACAGCTCTTTTTGGTGTCTTTAATATACCAAAGCAGAAACCCCAGAATTTAACCCCTTTTCCTGCACATAATGGCCAGGGAGGATTATCTACAGAGATTGAGAGCCACTTGCAGTGCTTGCATCCCTGGCATCAGGGAAAGGGCTTTCTCCTGCATCATTTACTGTGGGATTTGGCCACACCAGTGTCTCCTGTTGCTACAGCCTGTGCTCATACAACGTAAAGGGGAGACCAGGAGGTGGCCCAGAGACCTTCCTTGATACCTGGGATCAGACACCACAGGGACAGGGCTTGCTCCACGGATGCTGCTTAACCCACAGCTCCAGTTAGACAGGGGTGTGATGCCCTTTACCAAGTCAAACAGTTTCTAGTGCAAAATTCTGCCTGCAACTCAATGCAGAGGTGGTAAAAAAGTGCTTAGGAATTACTTTCAGCTACAGTTTTGCCAGAAACAGGGAAGCTTACTGGGAGAGCAGAATGAGAGCTTGGCCTGTTTCACATTCTGAGGAGTCAGATGTGCAGCAGACAGGAGCTGTGTGCTTTGCCAGCTGGAGAAAGCTCTGCAAGGACCCAGCTATATTTAGCCAACAGTGAAATATGTGTCTTTCTGTCGTGCTCCCAAGGGAGTCTGCTACTTCCTCCATAAGATCACACCAGCTTTTATAGCCCACGTGCTTGCATGACAGAGTCCGGCTAATAGGCAGGATATTATCGGAAGTAATAATTTTTCTCTTTGCAACGTGGCCATACATTCACAGCTCGTTCCTGGTGGTTGAAGCCCTTGATGCCTTATGTACAATTCCACTGGAATTACCAGGCACATATTGCTCTGGATTTCACTTGTCCATTGAACAAAAACCAAAGCTGAGCAGTTCTTACAATGGAGTTGGTGGGGAGTGGGGCTTGACCTTGAGTCACAAGTGGATCTTCAGGGCTGTAATCACCCAGTCATGTCCTCAGCTGGTGGGTACTCACATGGCTCCCTGGGAACAACGGAGCTTCCACGGGTGGAGGAGAGGGGTGGCATCTCCCACTCTCACAAAGCCTCTTTCCCACCCTGTCCACATTCAGCCTGGCTTTGGCTCTTCCTGCCTTTTTCTGTTTCATCATGGTCTCCCCTCTGTGTACATCACATCTGTCAGGTCTCATATCCCCATGACACAGCATCCTCTCATATTATACTTGCCATAATACAGGGAAGATGAACACTGCCCCATAAATGCCTCTTAAGTTAATGTGAGACTACATCTCACTACATCTTGTATTCAACAAGCCATCATTTTCCTCATAAATTTTGAGGAGCATTTTACCTTCTTGAAACGATTGGCTTGTGTGTCCGGCCGGGAAATAATCCCAGCCCGTGGCCTGGGCTGGCTGCAGGGCTGTAAATCATGCCAGGGCTGAGCAGCCATCCTGCCCTCCCCTCCTGAGCCCCCGAGTGCTGCTGATTGGCTTTATGGCATCAGCTCAGCACGAGTGACCCTGCTCAACTGCCAGCCCTTAAATCAGCACCAGACAGGTGTCACTCCACATGGAGAAGAGCCTCACTTCTTCCTTGGGATGGAAAGAGAAGATTTCTGATGCTGCAGCATTGATCCACTAACAGCAATCAGCACTCAGGCACACGTTAGACACTAACAGTCTATCACTTTTTATTTTACTGGGTTATTTCTGATGCTTCCCCTTCTGCAGCAATGAGTACACAGCACTGGAACCACTTGATTTCTGACCACTCACAAGATTTTCCATTTTGTCATGGGTCCATGGAGCCCAGAGACCTTCCTGCACCCAAGAGTCACACTCTAAGCTGCAAACTGTGTTAACCCCTTTTCAGTGGGCAGGGACCAAAAGGGAGGACTCTTACTTGGGATGCTCAGCTTGAAGGAGATGTGAATTTACTCACAGAACAGGGACCACTGACCATTTTAACTGCTCTGTGCAGGAAGCATCACAAACTACAGAGATGCCCTACCACAGGAATGGACCTGTCTTACTAAAACTAAGCAGGTGATCTGCTCACTCTGGTGCTGTTCAGGACTGAATAGAGACCAGGGAAGCAAAAGCAGCCAACCCCCCCCCAACTCACACCAGACCCTTTTTTTCTGGTAGCCACTGTGACCTTTAAACCACAATTGTGGGCTGAACCCTGCAGCAAATGAGTTTCCAGGCCTCCCTTGGCAGCCATTCCCCTTGACAAAATCCATCATGCACTTTGGCCTGAACAGCTAGTTCCAGCATTTGGTTTTGGGGAGGCTTGTCAGGAATGACACCGGATAATGCACACTGTACACGCCTGGAGTACACTTAGATTTATCCTGGTATTAAATCCCTTATTTTTCCATACACAGCTTTGGCTGCTAGAGGCAGCCCAGCTAAAGCCGTGTGGTAGCAGTTTAAATGCTGTTTCCATCACATTTTTCCCACTTGACAAAAGATTCCCCTCTCCACAAGCAGGGTCAGACTCGCCCTGGAGCTGGACATGCCCATGGCCTTCAGGCAGCACCTCCCAGTGAAGCCCACCCTGCCCTGGCTGCTGTGTTCATGCCATGTTTTCCCTGGACAGCTGAACTGCCTGAAGCCTTCCCTAGAAAAGGAAATGAATTTCCTCCCAGCCACCACTTCTCTGCAGAATTGCCTTTTGGGAAGCTTCAATAACACCAATTCCCTCCTGCATTCAAGTACCCCTGAACGAATGACCCTGCTAGTGGTGCAGTTTTTCCCTGCGCCCGCCTCCCCCCGTCTCCCTCTCCCCCAACTTTGATTTGATCAGGCCAAATCTGAAATGATGTGTGAAAGTAATGATATTTTGTAATTAAATCTCTGGTGATGGCGCCTCTAATTTGTGGTACATGCATTGTTCATAAGGAAAAAGGCATCAATTCATTTTCTGACTGGCTACTCCAGGGACTCGTAATTAGACCCAGTTCATCTCTTGCTGCCTTGCATATTAAAGAGCTACTGAAACGCAAAGGGAATTTGGGAAAGAGCTTTTTTTTTTTTAAAAAAAGCCCCTCTAATAATGTTAGTTCAATTAGAAACACTCAGGAACTAAAAAAAAAATTAAAATAAAAAAAGAAAGTTCTGGATCATCCAGAAAATAGAGGTAAAATTTTGAGATAGTGAGCCAGGGCAGGGCCTTCATTGACCTGCTGCAAAGACCAGAGACCAGTTTTACCTATTCCCTGAGAAACTGTGACATTCTCAACATTATTTGCAAAAGAAAAATATGTGGCAATACACGTCACAGAATCCTGCCTTCAGATGTTACTTTTCTGCTCTGCCTCTGGAATAAAAGGGAGAAAACTTTGATTTTCTAACAATTTGAAGAGGAACATCAAGGGAACACATGAAACAGCACAGCATTGTGGAAAGGGAAACAAGGCAGCAAAGACAAAGGTTATTTTGTAGGGTCAATGCCATAACTGTGTAATTACATACCACAATATTGTACATTCACAGAATTTGCAGGGACTATTTTAAACAAGTCTCATACGGAAAATGCTTGGTTCTGTCATAGTTACCAAATAACATAATGAAAGCAAATTCAGTAGGTATTGGCTGTAATGAGCAACAGCCCCCAAAGATTCCCTGAGCTTCCCACTTACAGCAGCATGAGAAACTACATTCCCATCCCACAAGGATTAAGAGAACAAATTCCCTCCCTCAACTAGTACAAAGTTGAAATCTCAAAAGCACTTATGTCCTGGTTACCCAGCAAAAAAAGTCACCGGAGTCAGAAGAGTTTGGATTTGACCTTTTTAACACTTTAAATGAATCAATTCTGTCACTGCTTGCTTCCCAACGAGAAGTTGCTTCAATACGAGAGTCAAACTCTGACAAAGATGCTGAAACCAAACACTGACATTCTCAAAACTTTTTCCTGCCTTTGCATTCACTCCTCAAGGAAAAAGATAAAATTCCAGAAGAAAGATGCACATCTGGGAAATCTGTATTTCCTGACAAAGCAGCAGCTTTTGAGATCCCTTCCCAGTGCTCTCTCTGGGCCCTAGAGCAATGTTGGCAATTTCTTGCCCACTATGGGTGCTGGCTGTTCTGGCAGCATCAGCTGCAGGAGGTCCCTTATGCTGGTGGCCATTCAATCCATGCAAATGAGGCATTACAACAACTACTTCAGGCCCCAAACATCCTTGGCACCCCAACAGCCACCCTTTGGGTCTCCTGGTGCACCCAGACACAGGCTATTAATCAGAGCAGCCCTCCCAGCCCAGCACAGGGGATTAAAAACAGCTCCAGCTCAAAGTAGGGGTTTTGTGCTCATCCTCAGAGCTTCACAGGAGGATCATTTATTGTTCCAACACCAAAAATCCTTGGTTGGAGGGACGGGAAGGGGAAGCTGCAGAAGCACCTAAGGAGGGGTTTCACTGCACACCCAGCTCTGAAATGTTCCCTGTCAAAACAAGCCCAGGGAAAGGAGCAAGTGATGAAGAAGCAGATGAGGAAGCTGCAGGAGTTGGGATCATCTCTGTCAAGAGCAGCCAGGCTGGCACACACACAGCACAGACACCAGCCAGGAACACCGAGTCTGGAAATTTACTGCAGGACCTTCCTGGGTGCAGTTAAAACGCTGCACTTTCTGCTCATGGAGAAAGTGACAGAAAAGCAGTGAGCAGGTTTCACCTGGGAATGCACCCTGACCCATCAGCACACTGGGTGCTGCAGAGATGAGCAAATATCTTAATGAAATCCACACGCTTTTAAAGAGAGCTATTTTCAGTTAATTCCTCTGCTTTTATGAGGAGTCCCAGCATCTGGCAGAGCCTCCCAGCCCTGTGCCATGCTGAGTTCAGCTCCTCTGGCTGGGCAATCCTGCTTTTTCAAAGGAGGCAGCAAAGACCCTGCTGCATGGCAGGGTAAAGCAGACCCAGGGTGGGAATCCTCCTCCTCCTCCCCTGCCCACCCCAATCCCATCCTCATCTCCAGCCAGGGCCATGCCCAGGGTTCACTCTGTGCCAGGCCATGGCTATAATTTTAAACAGGGAAAGGTATCAACATCTCAAAACAGTTTAATTATTCTGAGAATGCTTAGCTATTAGCAAAGGCAAGAGAGCTCAGGGCTATTTTTCAGCATTAATTTTCCATTTGAAATGAATTCCTTTTGGTTACACTTTTTAAATGTTTCTTTTAATTAGACGCAATTACTTCAGAAGAATTGCTTTTATTTCTAAGCCTGAGATCTCAATGATAAAGCTGTTAACTGGCTGAGCTGAATGCTGTGTATGGCTCATTTAGCTGGTACACTAAAGTATATTGAACTAGGAAATTATACAGTGAATCAGCTATTAATTCATTTTATGATCCTTTCACTCTAACATCCTGAATGAGATCTTTGGGGGAAATTTAGTCACAATACATATAATTGTTCAACTATATATATGCCACTGGTTTACTGCTGAGGTTACAGGCGCTGCAGAGATAATCAGAGGGAGCTGTGCAAACAGCATTGACTCCTGACTCCAGTGCTGCAGGGAGCATCCTTAGAGCAGGGAGAAGCAAAGCACAACCCATGGACACATCCCCCATCCAGAGCTGGGAAAAATGAACCTGAAATTCTGCTGTTTGACAGTCCACACACCAGTGCTGTCAAGGGCAAATGTGAGCTTTCCCTTCTGGGCCCAGTTGTGTTATCACAATGTTTGGGGCAGGCAGGAGTTTGGTGCCGGCTGAACATCACACCTCTGCAAACCACCTGAGAACTCAGAGAGGTTTTTTCCAAGGATTCTGTCCCTTGGAGAAAATCATTACATTCCCTCAGACCGTGTAGTACTTGAATCACAACTTGTACCTTTCAAACTGGGGGTTGGTTAAGCAGCTTCTACAGCACCAGCTGGTCCTGTGTGGGCAGGACCAGCCTTGGTATGAAAAAACAAAACAATACAACACTGGATGCCCTTCCTGTGTGTCCATGGCAGCAGCTGACCCTGCAGCTTTGTCCCTCCTCCGGGGGTCTGTGTGCCTGATCCTGCTGTGTGGGGCAAAAAATGTCAAGTGGCAGCACACATATTCCCCCAGGGAGCAGGAGATGGGCTCTGACCCTTCACCAGCTCCTCGGAGCCTGCCTGGGCAATCCATGCCTGGGCTGAGCCCTTTTGGCTTAGTCTAAAATCTTGCCCATGTCACTGCTGGATTTCAGGCCACTGGTGCGCTGTAATGCTGATTTAAACTCATCCTCACAGCTCAAGGGGTTATTGAAAATGTCTGGTGGCCTAAAACAAATAAGGATTTGTGTTTCAACTTCCAGGAATTTTCCTGTGGGGAACACCTAAATGCCACCCCTATCCCACAATCAGTGTGGGAACCCAGCAAGAGCCTCATGACCTAAAAGGGATTTTCCAACAGATCACAAGCCCTTCTAGCATCCCTTCTAACAGCAGGCCTGGGATGCACGTTAAGCAGTTGTACATACTGCAGAATCACCATATGGATCTCTCTGTAATTGAAAATGTAATGTAAACCTTGGCATCCAGGGCTGTCTTCTGGAGAAATCATTGTGGAGATGTCATATAATTAATGAATTGCATCAGCTATCAGGGAAAAAGACATTTTAACCATGGGATCATGGGACTTTATTACTGTAGATGGACTAAATCTGTATCTTCCAGCATAGATCAGTCCTGACAAAAGTCTGAGGTTGCCAGCTGGCCAGGTTTGTTTTTACTAACTTAGCTCTCTTATTATTTTAATGAAGTTCAACTGATGCTGCATAGAAGCCAATTTCTCTAAATGCTGCCAATAAATTAAAATAAAGATGTTGTGTGTGAAGATTGGCAGGTGTCTCCCTGCAGATTTCATCAAGCTTCCAAGAAGAGCCCCCACTTCAGCAAAAGCTGTGGCAAAACATTGCCTATGGAAAGCAGCGAGGCAATGGAGCTTGGAGCAATTAGCAAAATTGTAATTAGTGCCAGCTCAGCACCTATCAGCAGGGGTGTGCACAGAGAGGGTCCCTTTGGACCATTGGGATGCAGGCCTGGCCTTTGCAGCAGGGGCTTTGGGCTGGTGCTACAGCCTCTGTGGGAACATGGGAGGAATCTCCTGCCCTGAGGCTTCGGCCACATCAGTGTGAAGGTGACCACGTTCAAACCTGCAGTGGCCATGGCCAGTTCTCTATAAAATGCAGGATTCAGCAAAGCCCCTCTCCCTGAGGGACGGATCCCCTCGTGACTACAAGCCCACAAGTGCCTGAGAGCCAGGGCAGAGGAGGGCTCTGGAGCTGGGGCAGGGCCAGGCTGCAGGAAGAAGCAATGCAGCTTGTGTTTCCTCTGGCAGGAGGGAAACCAGTCGAGATTTGCTTGGTTTGGGAATTCAGTGGCAAAGTGCCACTGCCACAGCCATGGGAGGAAGTTGTTGGGTGAGCACTCCCTGCAATCTGGGCTTTCCCAAGCACACAGCTCTTGTTCAAAGGATCTACCAGAGGTCAGAGCACTCATCCTCCTGGATTAGGCTGCTGGATCCAGAGAGCAGCCATCCATCCTCCCTGTTCAGCAGGGCAACAGCCCAGACCCTCAGGTGGGAGCCACATTGTCCTGCCTACACAGCTGTAGCACCCAACTGTCCCCAAATCACCTCTGCTGACCTGTCTTGCAGTTCCAAGAGACTTTGGTGCTTAGCTGTTCAGAAGTGTTTGCTTAATCCACACAGGGTTAGCATCCAAAAATGTACTGCCCAGGAAACAGAGTACTCGGGTTATAACAAAACTATGCATTAGTATAAACTGCTTCAGTTAATTAGCTATATAAATTCATAATAATGTGGTACCCTTAACTATATTCATCAATTAACTAAGCAGCTTTCTAGTATTGCCATTTCCCATGTTTTCATACGTCTAGTTGGTGACAAGTTTCAGTGAAATTTTTTTGAAAATTCAGAAAGGCACCTGTGCTCAAGCACTGCTGCCACTTCCAGGAATCCATCCCAAGCTGGATAGCCATCACTAAGCTTTTTGCTTTGCACTTTTGTTATATTTGCACTTATAAATTCAAGCTTATTTTGGCAACTAAAGCCACTTGAAAAGTACTTTTTTATTTAAAAATAATGAAACTACCAGAACTTTGCACAACTTTGCAGCTGAACAGGCCTCATCCACCTCTGGTGTGACAAAATCTTTGGCTGCTGTATCCCACAATTGTCACCAAAGGTTTGTCCATCTTATCATCCGTTTCCTAAGACAGAAGGGGTGGGAAAGGTTTCAGTTTCAGTTGGAAGCTGAGCCTGCACTGTGCCTCCCCTCCACAATCTGCCTGCCTGGCCTGCACCTGCCAAGGACACACTCATGGGGATGCTCAGACCATTCAGACAAAACCCCTTTTCCCCTTAGACCAGAGCTGAAAGTTGAGTCAGCCTGGACCAACTCTTCAGACTCTGCTCCAGCTGCACACAGACACTTGTGCCCTTACAGCTCACACAGTTTATTTGTAATGTCCTATTTTCCCTCCTCTGCCTCCAGCAGTCCAGTCTTCATCTCCATTGGCACCTACCCCTGATTCATAGTGCTGCTTGACTTCATATCAAGCAGAGGATGGATATCTCTTTATCAAGAGAAATAAGCCTCTCTCCAAAGGGGAACAGCCTATTGAAACACACAGCCCCGCTCTCCTTTCTTGCTTTGCTGCTGCCCAGAAACATACAGCAACAAACAATATGATTCAGTAAAGTTATTGAGTGCCAGGCCTTCACATTTGTCTTCCAGTGACTCTTAAGTCTTCCTTTTCTCTATTGAGTTCCATCTCATTGACTTCCTATAAACACTAATACAGAGCCACAGACCTGCAGACATGCCTGGAATACAACCCACACCTCACAGACACTGCCAAGGGCTGGGCTGGGCTCACAAAGCCCAGACTAATGCAATACAACTACTACAGCATTCAAAACCGTGAGTCTTCTCCATACCTCAAACAAAGCCAAGCTTATTTTCTATTCGTCTCCTTTTCATCTGTGAAATTCAGGACCTTGTTCTGCTTCCTGGGATTTCTCCTTCCCTTATTTTTTGCCTCAAATGGAAGCTGATATTTGCATGTATTCTCTCAACTCCCAAAGTTTTTTTTTGGAGAAAAACACTCTCTGCTCCACATGGGCCCAGACAACGAAACCACCAAGCAAGACAACTCACTGCATGACACGGAAACGCCGTTAATGCTAAACCAGGCTCAGGATTCAAAGCGTGCCTCTAATTAATCACCAGTTACCCGGTGTCCTTGGGTGGCATCTTCCATCTTGTTTCCCACACAATGAGCTTCCTCCCCTTTTGTAGTCACACACGTTCCTCTTCCTCCTGGGCTTGATGACTTCCAGCCTCCTCACCCACCCTCCCCTCCTGCCATCCCCACCCTCCCATCCATCCACCTTGTTGAAATATTAATCCAGGGTGGTGAATGGCTTTGCTGACTGATACATAAACAAGTGTCGTGTAGCTACCGGTCTGCCACAGCATCAGCTGTTTACATCTGACTGTTGTCCCTCCTCAGAGACTGCTGGAACAACAGGGAAATGGACAGAACTGCCAGGGAAGGGGAGCAAAATTAAGAACAGGAGCTGAAGCTAAGCTGAGGGGAAGAAATGGCCATGGGTAGCCCTTCCTCAGCAGCCCACCCTGCTACTGCACTTACTGTCCTGTCATTTTTGCTGGATGAAACATCATTATTGACTCCTCTGTGTTCCCTGCAGACTACTGCCCCTCACCGCCAGCTGTGCTCCCTTGAGTACATCAGTTAGGGGCTATTATACTTTAGTATTTATTCTACTCACTGCTGCTGCTGGGCTCTGGTGCAGGTCTTTTACAGAAAGGACATTAAAAGCTGCTCTGTTGGACTAGTTTGCACTTTGGGTTTGTGCAGTGCATATACCAAGAGAATAAATCCTCTGCCTCCTTCAGACCCAAGACCCAGCCCCTGTGCTGCTTACAGGTTGGACCTTTTAGAAAATTTAATCACAGGTCTCAAGCTCCTCTGGTATCTAATTAGGAAGCATATCCAGGCTGGTCATGGCAGAGGTGAATCTACAAGTTTGCCTGTGATCCAAACCTGCCTGGAGCTTTACTTTGGATCCTGAGCCCTGGCTGGCAGCAGGGATAGCCAGCTTGCTTCCAAAGCCTTGTGCTTCCCAAACACAGCCTTACAGACTTGAGCACAGGTAGGCACAGACCTTCTCATAAGCACAAACACTTTCCTAACCCAGCACTGAGGGAAACAGCAGCCTGGCAGGGAAGCAGTGCAGCTACCTGTGATTCTTCACACCTTCACAACCTACACCAGCTCCCACACTTCTCTACTTTCCAGCCACTCTTTGTGGGATAAAACAGAGAATGTGATAAAACATCTGATGATGCAGGTGGCACCATCTGCTCTCACTGCAGCTGCTGCTACCACTTAACCACATTTCTCTAGGAAATATTAGAAAATCAAGGTGACCACATACAAAGCAGCTTTTAGGATGGTTGCAGCATTTGTCATGCTAGCAAGTCCTGAACCTACAGCCACCAATTGTCATTCCTTTCATATAAGCCAGGTGAAGTTCTGGTGTGATATAAAACTTGACACCAGTGGAATCTAACCAGTTATTTTTAAGTATTTATAATTTACCCACAGATTTATTGCAGAACTGGACACCAGGCCTCCAGTATAAACCATAAGTCCGTGCAATGCACAGGCTCGAATGACCACACTGAGGAGCACTTCAGCTTCTGTTCCATGAGTACTTTTAGGAGAGAGAACAGGTCTATTGTCCATGCAGGATCTGTCAGATTGGTGTGTGGTGTCTGGGCACAGAGCCTGCTCAGAGTGATGCACTCACCAGCCAGCTCTGCTCCCTCTGCAGCCACCAGCCAAATCTAGGGGAATGCATGCAGAAGTGCCTGCAGTGGTTTGGTTTGCAGACCACAGCTGTGATTATGTTTCTGGAGAAGAGGATCCAATCCCATTCTCTAAACTGTGCTCTATTCCCATCTTTCCTGTCTGTATCCAGGGAGTTGCTCACAGTAACCCATGTAGCACCTAAGGGGAAGAGCCAGCATAGCACATGGTCTCCTTCAGGAGTGCTAAGACTCCTGAAGTCTTTTTATTTTATTAAGGGTCACATCCAGCTGAAGTGTATCCTTCACTCTTGTTTGAGAAATAGCTCCAACCAACCCACTTCAGACAGCATCCTTGGGTGTTGCAGTGACAGTTCTACACAAAGCTCTGCAGAAACAGTGTGAAGTGAGTCATATTATACCCATTACCTGAATTTGTTGTTCCTGTGGAGTCCATTTGGAGTAATTTTCTACTGCTAAAGACCAAGAAATTGAAAACTGAAAGAAAGTAGCAAAAGTTGCTAAAATGAACAACAAACCAAAGTCTTAAAATTTAGACATCCAGTGACATAACTGCACAGTTTCTAAGCATAAAGAAGATGATGGTACTATGGTATCCATAGCATATGGATATATCCCTCAAGTGCAGAATGCGAAATAGGTCTTGGGCTTTTCCTGCTGTCTGAAAATCCAAAATATTTCATATCAAGGCAGGAACGGTTGAAATAGTGATCAATCATTATTCACAAAAGACACTGATGCTATCATGCATCATTTGGTGGTTATTTCAAATACGTCTGGTCTTAAGGGCAGATACAATAATTTCTCAATAGAACAGCAGTGGCTGGACCCTGACAGCCCATCAGGACAGTCATGTGCTTTCCTCTGTTAAAAGGAAGGAAGTTGGTGTGTAGCTTCCCCTCCTCATTTGCAATTTTTCTTTCCTTTAAAACAGCCTGGCTTTGATCCCACCTCTGCCAGCATCTCTATTTTGCTGATTCCTCTCCAGGCATGCTGGAAAGGGAGGCTGAACTGCAAGGAGTGCTCACAATTAAGTTTGAGCAAACTCATCAACCAGATTTCAACCACACAAGCATCTACCAAACCCAAAGCACACTCTGTTAATGCAGCTCACTCAAAATCAGAATAGAAATATGTCTTTGAGTCTGTCAGAGTAAAGCTGGTTTATGACAATTTACAGAGCCCTGTAACTTTTGATTATTGGTTACAAACACCAGTGCTTCAAGTAAGGACACAACAATTCAAACCCATTACATCTCACCAGTGCTCATTCCACAACCATGGCAAGCAGAAGTTGCTTGTAGAATACAAAGTTAGCAATCCTTCCAGACTCCAGCCCTGCAGCTCAGGGACTCCTCCCTGAGCCAGAAAGGATCATTTTGTTTAATGGACATGGTTGGCTATTTCTCCCGTGCATTTGTCTAATTGCATTTGGAAGCTTCCTAAGAGGCCACTGTGGTTACAGAGCTGAGCTGGGGTGAGCTCCACCAGCCCCAGCTCAGTCCTTGCAGGAAGGCAGCACCCCACATGTCATCCCCCCAGCGTGCAGGGGCTGGGCACACGGCTGGAACCTTCAGTTCACTTACTGCAGGCTAAGAGGGTGCCAGAGCTGCCAGGGCTAGCACAGGAATTGCTTTGCAAGAGCAGTGTGGTGCCTGGAAAACACATTCTACTCACTGGGAATGGAAACTCTGCTCTCCTACATTTAATCCTGCCCTCCTCACTAACTGCAATTCAGGGCCAGGACAGATCAATGGACAGCATGTTTTATCTTCCCTTTAACAAACAGCCCAACAAAGGTAAAAGATCAGTCACATCCCTAGGCTAAAAAAAATTGCCTTCGTTTTAAAACAAAGGCCCAAAATTGTCAGTCACTGCTGAATTTTTATGTTGGAAGGCTTTTCTTTGATAGGTAAGTGTAACTAGACAAAAGTGAAAAACCAGACAAATGCCTTTCCTTCCCCCCTCACTGCCAGGCTGTCCCCTGGCAGGCTAACAGGAGCTGTGACCGTCTGGATACCACTACGCCCACTTTTAGGAAGACAACTTGAAATGGCACTTTTTTAAAACTCCTATTCCACTCAGACGGGGGGCAGAGGATGTAGCAGAGTCCACGTGCTCAGAGAGATGAAGGTCTCAGTCCACACTTGGTAGCATCAAAAGCCCCAGCTCTGAGCACAGAGCAGAGCACTGGGACAAGCACGGGGCTGAGCTGCTGCAGCCACAAGCCCCCACCCTGCTCCTCCATCACCAGGCCAGTCCCTGAGCCCCACCACACCAGCCTTCCATGCTCAGGAACGCTATTCCAGACCCCTTGATTTCTCAGGCAGGGTTTTTTTGCTCCCCAATACCCAGCTGAGCCCCTCCAGAGCAGGGCTGATGAGGAGACACCAAACACCCCGCTGGCAGAATCTTCAAGATGAGATAAGAAAATTTTGTCTGCCCGATTAGTGTCTTCCTGCAGACCAGCATGACCCCAAGGCTCAGTCACATTTGAAAGATGTGCCTTTGGCATCAAAACACCCTTAGGGTTTGCCTACCAACCATTTTCCATGTGGGAGGAGACTCAGTCCACAGGGGTGTTAATCACCTTCCCGGGAGGAGAGCAGAGGCAGGATAGCACCTGGGTTTACCACTTTTTCCAAATAGCTGCCAAATTCATCACTCAGGAGTTTGCTTGTGATATATTACTTAAAAATATCTAGAAAATCCATTATAGATGCAGAGTCTTTTCTTTGCCAGTTCATTTTAATGTTATTGATTATTCTTTAAATCACTTATTTTGATTTTGCTCTGAAGCATTTAGTCTTTGGACAAAGGTACTAGAAGCAGCTTCTCAATTTATGGCTGCAATTTTTGCTTCAGAAATTCATAGTCTGAACAAGCTCTACCTTTTATCTGCACCAGTAAAAGCAATTGTTAAATGCAAAAATTCCAGGAAATTTGAATTGCTTTTAGAAATTGTCCCTTACATGTCCCATACATTGATTAATCCTTCCCTTTTTTGGAGTTTGATTGTGAATTCACCTTATGTGTAAAGCTGATGGAGGAACCTCGTAAACCATGGGGTTTCCTTCTCTTTTGAAACATTAACAAGTTATTTAATGGCTTATTGTGTTTGCCCTTTTATTCACTAGAATGCTATTGAATTTTCTAATACTAGCACCCAAGCACTTAGAGCTGTACACAGAAGAGCCCATGTCCTAACCACGACTCATTTCTCCTCCTGGAAGACAGTTTTGGCAGGTTACCTTGAAGTAACAAGCTGCTTTCACCAAAGGGCCTGGTGACAAAGCAAATTAGTATCCCTGAAAGGCTAGGGCAAACTTATGAAAGCCAACAAAAACTTAATGTACAACGAAGCCAGGTTATGCAGCTGCCCATTACAGGACTGCAGAAGTGATTAGTTTTAAATAAGCGATCCCTCTCTTCATATCTTCTTGGCTCTTCCAATCTTTGAGGTATTTGCAATCTTTTTCTGCTGTCCTAAGAGTTTTAGCTCCACAAGGGCCAAAGGAGAAGTAACTTTAAGCTGAAAAGCACTTATAGCTCACACTCCAAGAACAAGATCTGCGTTCCAAGTGCCTTTGCTTCCCATGCTGGAGATGGCAGATATGCTCCTGCTCTGGTACTGCAAGGGTAGCCTGGAGCATCTTTACCTTGCACTGAAGTTTCTCTGAAACCTTTTGGAGATCTGTGCCCCAAAACTCAGAGCTGAAAACACCACCTCGGGGTGCCCAAGTCACACCAATGGCTCTGGAGGCTCTGGCATAGCCAGCAGCCTCTCAGCTGCTTTGTCTGAAGCTCCTTCCCTTCCCCTCGCAGCAGGATGCTCAGGGATCAGCCCGTGCAAAGCTGTGGTTTGCTGACAGCTGCACTGGGAATTTCCTCAGTTGCAGCTTTGGGCAGCTCTTTGCAGAAGTTAACAACACATGGCTGCTCCACCAGCCAGCAGCCTCCTGCAATGCCCTCCTCAGAGCATCTCTCCCCCATCCCTGTCTTCTGAATGTCAGGTCTCAGGGTGAGCTGCCTGAACAAACTTTGGGCTTCTTGCTCCTGCTTGCCATGGTCACACCACACACCAGGCAGTGCTGCACACCCCTGTGCACACCAGCTTCCCCTGCACAGGGCTGCCCACGGCGAGCAGCACCAGGGCAGGAGGTTTCCCAGCCACGCTAAGGGAAGGGAACAGGCTGTGGGGGTCTGAGCACAGGGAGGTGGGTCCAACCCCTGTTCTTTCCAGCTCTTTGAGTACCAGGCTAATAAGTAATTCCAGGAATGGTCCCTTCAAAAAATGCACCCCATCCGTGCTCTCTGCATTGAGAGGTGCTCTCAGAGAGAAGGGGACTTCATTCCTGGGAGTGCCTCTCCCCTACAATTTTTGCTGTGTCAAGCTGAGCTGGCATAACCGAACCCAAGCAGGTAACGCCGCTGCACACCGCGTACCATGACACACATCTCAGAATGGTCTCTGCTAGACTGAGCCTTGATGATCCCTGCCGTGATACCCCCTCCTAGCATCCCCTCCTGACTGAGCACAAAGCTTCATGGCTCATCTGTTTTGACTGGGGAGTCAAACTGCAAGGCCAGCACTGACGCAACAGTCCCGCCATTGTCCAGACACCCGCGCTCTCTTCCCTCTCCCCAAATAGCACCTCCTTCCCACTCCCCTGCCCACACGGGGCCTCTGGCCCTGTTGTTCTTTACATGTGCACCCCGAGCATCTCCATCCTGCCTGTTCAATGATTAACTCCTGGAGCTGCAGTTGTTAGAGCTGGAAGTTACCCCTGTCCTGTAGTAAATAACTAGGAGGCAAGCAAAATGCTTTTAATCATCAGCTTAAAAGAAATGCTTCTCTCTCAAGACTGGATAAAATGTTGTCTATTTAAAAACAAAACACCAATGGATAATGCCATAGATTAAGAAAATCCAGGAATGAAACTCAGCTCTGGAAAAAAAAAACCCCTGTTATGGTCATTCAAAACATTCAAAACTGGGGCTACCACCACCTACACTGAGCATCATACCTTTGGAACATGCTCTCATGGTCTGGAAATAAATTCCCAGCACAGGGAAGCTAAGTGGCAATTTCTGCTGGTGTTGCTTTGCCAAATTTCTGGCGAGGGCAGGCTCTTGCCACTGCCAAGTGTATTGCACTGCCAGCAAAATTTATTCATAGTGGTGGAGCTGAATGGGGGCTTGAGCACCCCCAGCATCCCTGTGCCATGGGGTCTGCTGCAGGGAGGGAGTCCTGCAGCTCCCCCAGCACTAACCTCAGCTCAGGGGCCCCAGATAGCTCCTCCCAGGTACAAATCATCCCCTGACACTTCACAGCCTCTCCCCAACCCCGGGATTTTGCTCCAGACCTGGGAAGCAGTGAAAAGCAATCAAACAAACATTTCAGAGTCAGAAAAGGTGTCTGCAGTGGATGTAAATTTGCAGAGTTGCTGGAGCTCTTGCTTCATAAGAACCAGCTCAACCATCTTAAGCTGATTCACTCTCCCACTCCTATCCCTGATAATCTATAGCTCTTGCCTCTCCAAGCCTCCAGAGAAAAGAGTTAGACAAGACTTGAGATTTGTCCCTAGAGATAATCTCCAGGAATGTTTTTTAATCCCTAGAGCACTTTGCAAAACAGTATGAGTGTTGTACTGCGATTACATTGGAGGCACTGGAGTGAGAGGATGAGGAGGTTTGGGTACTTGGGAAAGTTTAAATATTTCAGTCTCGTGTATAGGGTATTAAGGCAGTTCTAGTGAAGGCAGTGCACTCACAGGGCACAGAGCACTGCCACAACACAGGAACACTTTCAGTCCTAGGGCAGAGCTGCTTCTTCAGCCAGGGCTCTGTTGCAGCAAGTCCAACATCCCTTCTGCCAGGGGGAAGTGGATCTGTTCCAGTTTATCTACTACAGGCTGCTACCTTTTTCTACTACAGGCTGCTTCTGGAGATACCACCAACCCCTTTCCACAGCACCATATGGGAGGGGACACACTTCTACCAGCCCACACAGTGTCCCTGGCTTTGTGCAAGAGCCAAAACCAGACCTGAGCAATGGGGAACCCCCTGAGCACCCCCTCCCCAGTAAAGATCTTTGCCAGCTAAATCACCATGTGCTCATCTCCTTTGTGTGCCAGTGCCTGCCTCCCAGCAGCAGCTGCCCTGGGAATCCTCCCAGCAATGGGGCAGTGCAGGCTCTGTGTTCCACTGGCATGCCTGTGCACAGGCCAGGGCACTGCTCGAGTCACGGGTCAGTGGGAGCTGCAGGGAGCCTCTGCCTCTGGGAAAATATATCCAGGCTAAAAGCAACTTCAAAAAACACATGTTTAACCTGAACTCTTATCTTTTATCCCTTTAAATATCCAAGCGGCCACTTTTGCAAGCCTGAAGCCTGGACTCCAGCTACATTTATTTCCCGCTTTCATCCCAGCTGCAGCTCCTCAGAATTTATCTCTATGGTTAACTTCCCCTTTCATAATATTAGCACAGTTGAAGCACTTGCTTTCCTGTTGCAGGCAGTGATTATATAGCAAATTAACCACAAGCTGTTCAGTCCAAGTCCAGCAGTTGGAAAGATGCTCCTCTGAGTAATGGTTTGTGTAGTTGATGCTTTCATCTGTAATTTGCATTTGTAATAAATGCAGGAATAAAAAATGGGGGCCATATTTTAAAGAATAGCCTGGTATGGCAGGGGCAGGCAGGCGAGCTAATGGGGAGGGAGAGCCCTCAGGGGTTTGAGGGCTGCATCCCAGGGCACCACATTCTCCTGCACTGGGAGGGGAAACACGGCTTCTCCTGCACAGATCACGGGCTGCCTGCCCAGGCAGATTTGACACAAGGAGAAGGGGCAGAAGAAATGACAGCAGAAGTGCTTGCACCAACAATGGCACCCTGGCAGCTCCCACCACCGGCACAGAGGCTGTTTGCACACCCCCAGCGACGCAGGACTGGGAGCCCAGCTGACATCCTGCATGCCCTGTGGCCTCCCCGCTCAGGATGGGGGGTGCAGCGTCCCCTCTGCAAGACCCATGCAGGCTGTGTCCATCCTACTGAATAGCAGGGGAACATGTGAGCCAGCTTTGCCAGCCTCTGGGAGGGGGATGGCTTCCAGGGTATGAAGCTCAGCTGGCACAAGCTGACCCCCCCAAGGAACAAACCCCCCAACCTGCGGGTTAATCACTGCATTGCCTTGACAAGGCTGCCCAGCAGAGCTGCCGCCTCAGCACACACCCAGGGACACTCAAGCACAGTGACATTTAAGCAGAGACCAAGCCAAGTATAAAGCCAAAAAACTGTGGGCAAGTGGTGATGCCTGGAAACAGGAATGCTGCACCAGTGTCCTGGCAAAGGGGCCATACTGGGAGGAGGAGAGAATCCCCAGAGTGCCTTGCTGGCCCACCAAGGTGCCACATCACTTGTGAGGCCCTGGAAAGGCACTTGGAGGAGGAAGGCTCTTCTGTGACAGCACTGATCCTGTCTTTGCCTCCTGCCTGCCTCCTCAGTTACTTCTGATCATTGCTTTGATCCCAATTCCTCAAACGTACAGCTCCTGTCCAGCCCTGAGAAGCTCACCGGGACATAAATAAACACACCTGTACTAGTAATTCCTGCCACCACAGCAGTCACACAGCCTTAGGCTGCCCCATCCCCTGCATCCCTCCCTCCCAGAGCTTTAGAGAGCATCTGCCCTCTCACAGGTTACCCCAAGCACTGGGGCTCAGCCTGCACACTCTGCCTTAGTGCTCCGTCTGTATTTAGCACAGGGCACAGCCAGTGCCTGTGCACTGCCCCAGGGAACTGTGCTCTGCCAGCTGGGCAAGGGGTCCCTGTGAGGTGACAGTGGTCACAGCATCACACCATACCTCCTGGGAGATGCTGCTGCTTACCTCACTCATAAATCCCAGGTTTTGTGACACAGACCCACAGTCCCTGGAGACAGAGAGAGAGCAGCAGGCAGCAGATTACATCCTCCACCCCACGGACAGCAGCAGACAGGCAGCCACAAGCAGTTTCCCACCCCCAGGGCACAGGTGTGCTCAGCCCACGCAGGTGAACGTACACGGCCCTGCAGCTGCTTCAGGGGACTGTTGCCACTGCTCAGGACGTGCCACTCCTGCTCATTTGCTGAGGTGGCCCAAGGGAAGCATCTCTGCTTCCTAGAGAGGACAGCAGAGCAAAGGCAAGGTGGTTGCCTGCGACTTGTTCCACAAAAAAAAAGCTCTATGTTTAATTAAATAAGAAGGACAGACCAGAAGAGCCAGTTCCTTAATAAGATTTGGTAATATAATTATTTGCTATGATTAGGAACCAACTGAAGATTCCTTGGTAACACTTTGGAGAAGCCCAGCATTTTAAAGTTGACTTGTCTGATGCCAGGGACCACTGTTATCTTTGCTTCTGTGCAGCAGCGAGCACATTTTTCAGCGCTGCACTGTAGTTATTACTCAAAAAATCACACACACATGCTGTGGAGCTACTGAAAATATATATCAGCCTTCCTAGATGGGCAACCCCAGACCCAGGACTTAAGCTACCCTTGTAAAACAAAATTCTTTTCTTACAGGGAGACTGAAGTTCAGCCAGCACTGGCACATGCTCTGCCCTCTCCCCACACCCAGCTGCAACAAGGCAGTTTGCAATGCTGAAACAGCTCATCTTTCTGACCCCCTCCATAGCAAAACACATTAATCCTCAGCTTCAAAGGGTTCTACAGCTTTTAAAGACTTTCATCTGAGTTGACACGAACTGAGTTGGGACAGGCAGAGCCCTCCAGCTGCAAGAAATCGAGAGCAAAGCAGGTATTTGTGGGCAGGTAGGAGCCACAGCCTCCTGCTCTGGGAAACAGGGGCTCTTCATTTTTCAGTTCTCCAGCAAGCTATCACAGATAACACTCCTTCCTCCTGCTCTGCAGCTTTGAGGGGCCTCGTGCTGGGGAGCTGCTGCTTTTCCTGTGGCCTCAACAAATCAGAGGACATTAACCAGCAAGGAGGTACCTGGGCAGAGAGGAGGGACATAGGAAGGGAACTGTCCTGAGAGGCCTCTGGGGGCACCCCTAAAAGAATAAAGGTAAGAGATGGATGAACAGCATATGCACAGGAGGGAAGTTACACACATTGCACAGAGGGGAGAGGGGGGAAAAGAAGATTGAATCTTCCTGGAGACCAGTGAGATTCTATAAACATAATCAAAATGTAATAGAAACTTTTTGGCAATGCTGTTAGAAGGAGAAAGCATCAATCTTCATGGAACTCCACTCAACAGGCTTTCTCCAGCTAATCAATCACGGTCAAGACATGGGCCGTCCCATCTGTCTGTGCAAGGGACCAGGAGGAGATTGCTAAGTGCCTGGGCTGGAGCTACCAGCTCAGTACCAGGCAATTCATCATGCAGGAGGGGAAGGGGGGAGAAGGCAGAAAAGGAAAATAATGTATAACACTAATAAAGTTTCTCCCCCCTCCTTCGTTCCCAACCAATTCTTGGTGAAGGAGCCCAATCCGGAGGGGGTGGCAGTGGGGAGGTGGGAAGGGGGGTGTGCTCTGGGGAGAACTCCGGGTACAAGACGCAGTCCAGAAAGCAGAGACAAAGCCATCATCTGCACAGCAGCCCCTGGGCACAGCCCACGCTGCCACCCCGGCTGTCGGCAGCTGCCGAGCCGCTCTGCGCCCGGCAGGGCTGGTGCCCCCTGCCCCTGGAGCTGGGGAGGACGCCACGGGGACAGCAGGGCTGGGGACACGCAGAGGAGAGCCCAGGGCAGCCTGGCCAGCTGGTGCTGGGAGAAGATGCCAAGCCTCCGCATGCAGACAGTGTATATTTCCCCTAAACGCTGCCACGGCATTTGTGGGGGGACCTGAGAGTGGAATGAAAAGGAGCTGAAGGACTTGCAGCCTGTCCCTCCTGCAGCAGAGGGGTTTTCACGTCATAGCAACGTGTGCATGCACAGGGTGGGGGCTGACACTGCCCGCAGCAGTCCTGTGCTCCACTCACATCCCTGCTGCCTTTGAGCTATTGTCCCAGCCCCTCACCCCCCACCCAGAGGATGCTGGCAGCCAGGAGCCCGTGCCTTACAGCAAGGGCCCTGATGCACGTCTGCAGGAGCAGGTACAGGCACCACCTCCCCTGCAAAGATGCAATGCAATGCCACTCCCTTCCTAGCCACCCTCCTCCTTTTGAACCTCGAGGGCTCCTCCCCTCCAGGGTATTTTTTGAAGACAGAAAGCATGTGGCAGCGTCCTCTACTACTAGAGCCAGTGCTTTAATGTACCACTAAGAGATCCACATCCAATCCAGGTTTGAAATATTCTGTGCTACTCTTCTCATCAGACCCCAAAGGACTTGACAAAACTGCCCTCACATTTACAAACAAGTAGAGAGCCACCACAGGCTTTCATTCAAGGACTCCTTTGAGCTCACTGCAGACTCAAGCCCAGCTCTGCCATTTCCAGTCCTTACTCTAACACCTGAATTGCCCTGGTATGCATCGAAACCAGTACTGACTTATGTATAAAGAACCTTTTCTTCTTCATTTTTATTTCACAAATGTTCTTCCTACTAGCATTTTAACCAACTTTTGTAGAAACTCTTGCATATTCAGCACCAGCTGAATGGGGAACCATCAAAATATGCTCCCATCAACATCTTAGAATAAAAGGTCATTTGAAATAGAAAACCAATAGAAATTTATCCCCTAAACATTTTTTTTTTCTTGCTCTAAATTTAATCTAGTGAATTGCCTGGGCTCTACAGGTGAAATTCAAAGAAAGACAATAAATAGATGAGAGACTTATTTTTTCAGAATATTTATTCTTCCAGCGCTATGATGACCCCACACCTTCCAGTAAATATCAACTTTTTCCCTTCCTTCATAGATAAAAATAGATGCCACATAAACATGGAGCAACACAGGATTTTAGCCTCTACTGTAAGTGTAAATAGTAACAAATTACATAGAACTACTTATTAAATAATGTTGACACCCTGAAAGTGAAGTTGCTTCATGTTTAACTCTTACAGACTGCTCTGTGACCAGTGACAGGAAGACTTAGTTTAACCATTACAATGGATTTCCTTCTGGTGTCAGTCCCATCAGGTGACACTATTTGTCCTCCTCTGTCAAAGCTCACTTCTCTCCTTTTCAGCCCCCTACAATAAAAATGCCAGGCCAAAATTTTCCTGGGGTTTACAACTGTGAGAAGACAGTGCAAAACTCTGCTCAGGCTACAGGCACAGCAACAGAGAAATTATAAACAGCTCAAAAACTTATAGTTGCTTAAAACTTAGCAATCTATCAGTTATTAGGAACTTAAAGCACTTACATGTAGTTTGTAGCCACCTCACTAATTCTAGGTGTGCTTTTAAGCACAGATAACCACTTCTTCCTTAAGCCCTAAGGTGCTTGTAAGCAGAGGTAGTAATTTATTAACCCTGTACTGCCAGACTCTGACCATAAGGCACAGCTCAGCAAAAACCAAGCAAGGGAAGCCACCAGCCCATGAAGGAAATCCACTATTCTTCACCAAATTCAGGTCACACTCCCCCCAACTCTCACAGTGAAAGTTTAGAAGAGCTGCCACCATCAAGTCCTGCACAAACACAAGGCAGGGGTCATTGCTCGAGCCCTCTCAGAGAGCACACAAGCCCAGAGACTTCCTTCCCTGACTCCAAAAGCCAGGCACAGGGCTCTGGGGAAGCAATCAGCTAGCATGGCCACAGCTCTGCTCAGATGTCCTCCCCTCAGACAACAAGAGGGACCTTGTGCCAGAGAAACCAGAGGGGACCCACAGCCCTCAGACCTCCTCAGCCTTGCAGTGCAGCATCCCCCAAACACTGTACCTCTCCTGAAGATCTGTCCTTCCTCCAGCTGCCCCCCAAAGCAAACCTGCTCCTCCTGCTCCGATAACTCCTTTATATAGCATCCCTATCCTTTGTTCACCTGGAAGGGGTAGGAAACCTCCTGCCATCCTGGGAGAACTGGGAGCAGCTGCTGTGGGGTGTGGGGGTGTCTGCAGGAGCTCTCCCCACCCCAGGTGAGCACAATTCCAGCCCGGCATGGCCAATTTAGGTGGCAGCATTAGGGACAGGTTTCCTGCACAAAACCTCTTATTTAGTTGATATGCCCTTATTCTCAAACCATAATCCCTCCCTAATTACCATGATGTAAATGACCTCTGGTGTAAGGTTTATTGTAATGATAATTGAGCTGTGGGTTTTTAATAACAACCTCCTGGATTTTCCACTTGATTTCCTGATTTGCTTTATATTTCCAGGAACACATATAAGCATCTGAGGCTTCACCAGGCTATTTATATCAAGTCTCAGCATGACCTTCACTGGTTCTTCAGGCCAGAGTGTTTTAAATTGTTAGATGCAGCCAAGTTTTTTGGTTTTTTAAGGGATCTTATGGATTTTGGCTGTGTGACATGACTTCCACATACTTGCTGTGGGATGGGGATTGCTGAATCCCATTGTCAAACACAGGCATTTTGCTTTTCATCTCAACACGGGCAGCTAAAGTGCAGATCTCATAGTGGTGGAAGGAGGGAATGCATCCAAACAGTGACATGAAGTAACAGGGAAGCAGCTCAGGCAACTTATTGCTTCAAAGAAAGCTGAGAGAAGAAAATACATTTTGTAAACTGCTGGAGGAACTTAAGTAGTCAAAGCAGTGGAGAGAGAGAGTGGATCTCCAGGCAGTGGTGGACTTGGGTGCAGAAGGAAGCTTTCAAGGCAAGAGAGGGGGATGCACTGTTCAGTCCAGTCTGAGGCATACCCATGCAGAGACATGAAGGCTTGTCCTGTTTTTTCAAGAACATAAACAGCAAAAAAAAAATCCCATCTTGTTTAAAAATTATTCATTTTAAGTGGGAGGTTGTGTTTTTACATTATTGCTAATAAAGCACTCCAATAATTAATAAATGTTAACTAGTCCCCAGGGCTTTCCTTTTTTCACATGTTTATTTTTGTGTTATAAATGACATCCATTTTCCACAACTCACTAAACTGGTGGATGAGGAAAAGAATCCAAAAGAAGAACCATAATCCTCAAGAGGAAGAGCAAGCTGTTGTTCCAATCAAGATGTATCCTGACAAGTTAAGTTGTTGAAACCCATTAATTAGCACTTTTGGAAACAGTTGCAAAGTTAATTATTCTTCTCTGAGATGAAAGAAAGCTAATTTCTGGCATTTGCTTTGACAGTGACACGCGCTAACATTTTTAGAGCTGACATCCCTCAAGATAAATGATGCTCTGAAGTGTGCGTGCAAACATTTTGACTGGGAGCTACTGTGGCGAGCTGACGGCACTGGCACCTCTTACTGCAAATATTTTGCATCTGTTGGGATTGTGATCAAAGTTTGGAGGCTGAAAGGAGGGTGGGGAAACTTTTTCAGCTTCAGGAAAGGTGGGGGTGACTGGCTTTTGATGGGAGGTAATACCATTGAGCAGGCAACACAATCTGTACTATTTAGATAACTCCAGTAGGGAATGTAAACCTTTCTAACTAATTGCTGACAAGAAGAAATCCATTTTTACACCACTGGAATTGCCCTGCTGAAGGATCATCTTCTCTTCATGGGTTGGTAGCAGCAGGTGAAATAGAAGGTCTCCAAAATGAAGTCCTCTCTTGGTACAATTGGCTGTCAGTATCAGCTCGTGTATTTGAAAAGGCAAGATTTGGGATGTGGGAATTCAGTAAAACTCTTCTGCCAAACCCCAGTGTCCTCACTGGGAAGAGCATTGGTGTGGTTTGGGATTTAGTCCTGAAAGCCCTTCTGCAATTTTGGAAGCTGCCTTGATCATGTCCTACATGTACAAGGGCAGAGATGGGAAGGGTTTATGTGTAAATGTAAGTTATTTAAGCCTCCTCTTATGAATGCATTTCAATTCAGCATTGCACCACTCCAATAAAATTCAAGTATATGCCTGAAACCTTGCCTTCCTCTTGCAATTTTTAGGCTGTTATAGATCCTCCTTTTTTCACTTCAGGCCTTTGCATCACTGGCATGGCTCCATGATGGATCCAGGATGAATTCTAGGACCCTGGCTCATCAGTTTCTGTCCTCATCTCTGGAAGTCCAAAGGGTCAGTGTCAGATGAGTGAGGACAATGTCTAAAATTCAAGGACTGCTTTACACGGAAGCTGCAGGCTAGGAGAACACATTCACCAGAGCTGCTCTTTGGGGAATCCCAGGCTGACAAGCAGGGCAGCTGAATATCTGATCTGAGAAGGCCAAAATCTAGCTGGTGGGTTCCAGAAGACCCTGCTCCTCTGAGCCATGCCTGGTCTGGGGGCACGCTGGGCTGGGCGGGCAGGGTTCAGCATGCTCTCTGCTCCATCCCCTCCAGCGTGCTCAGCTCAAAGCACTTCAGAGCAACCCTCCCCTAACAGACAATCCTTAATAAATTATCACCCCACTCTGTCATCTGGGGGCCAGACCACCACTTTAGCAACCTGTTGCTGCTTTGATAAGATTCTTCAGAAATAAGAAGTGCGGGCAGGTACATGGAGAGAGGAAGTCGGTGGTAGAAGAAGTTTTTCATTTGCTTTTCAGTCAGCATTTGGGGGAAAAAAATTGAGCTCGGAAGGTGCCCTAAAGGACTCCTTAGTTGGTATGCAATTCACACACAGCAGGGCAATCAGGAATGTGGAAACACCGGGCTCAGAGGGCTCAATCCACGTGGGAGGCAGACACTACCTTTTCCTTCAGGGAGCCAAAAAAAATGACGTTTGCTATCAAGTCCTTGCAGACAGGCTCGCCATGCCTCAGTACATGTTCAGTAAGGGCAAGACGGGAGAAAACAGAAAATAAATAAATTAAATGAAGAGATTGCCTGGGAGCAGCTCTCTGCGTTGTGAGGAGCAGGGAGGTGGCAGTCCTGAGCTGAGGCTCGTCCTCTGGCACTGCTCTTTGCATATTCCTCGCTCGTACAGATCACTTATTGCTGCACAAATTGCAGGGATTATTTTCTCTTAACTGCTAATGGATTTAGGGACTGTAACTGGGGGTAGTGCTCGGTAATTCAGTGCCCGAGGGGAAGGTACCTGTGTGGGAGATGGAGTTTTTTCAGTGGGCACACAGAGTTATGGCTGGAACACAGGTAAAAGGGGAGATCACTTAGCAGTTCCCCACTTTTCTGTGCTGTGCAAGGTTTAAGAGCTTTGGAGCATTTCTCAGTCAATGTAAGCAAGGAGAGATTTTTTCATTTATCAATAAATCAACCATATTCCATCTCCTTTTGCAACATTTGTGATAATACCAGGGTTCCCTTAACAGCTGTAGAAGAAAAGATTTCACTCTATATAGCACAGAAAAATCAAAGATTAAAACAATTTGCTAATTATGGCTGGTACTGTGCTGAGTTATGCCCTGAAATCATAACTTTTAAACCCCTTGTCTGATAATTTGCCCCATTTATTGAAGTATGATTTCAATCAGGATATTTATCAGCCTTGCATTAGGGCATTAGTGGTTGATTTATTTAGCAATGCATATATTTATTTACAGTTTAGCTTCCAAGTGAGTCATTCTTCTGACTTTGCTGTCAAAGGTTAAACAGTTTGATCCATCCTTGGGCAGACACAAAATGTGGAATAAACAAGCACAGGGAAAGTGCAGGCCATGAAAGGCAGGATTAACTCTGTGTTCACACCCCTAGCAGGCAACAGTCATTCTGTGTTACAAAACCAGTCTGTACAGTAACACAATTTTTGTACCCCCAGATAAGCAAATTACGTATTGTAATTCTTGTGGCAGAGTGAGAAAAGAAAATGCGTGTGAAATTCGAGTGGAAAACCAAAGGTAGGAGAAGGAAATAGTGGTTGGAAGCCCATGGGAATGTGAAGCTGGGTCCAGAATATGGAAAGAAAATAAACCCACTTTCAGATATATTGTGACTATTTATTTTCTCATTTCTATTTATATTTCTTGAAGTTCATCTCCCAGCGCGTGTGGAGAGCATTCTTGGGATTTCTTCACACGTTTTGGGCTGAGGGGAGCTGTGTTGGGCCAGCAGCAGTGAGTGCTGCCAGGCAGCACGTGTTCAGCTGCCTCCGTCCCCAGCACGACGCAGCAGCACCTGAGAACTCCCAGCACGGAGATGCCTCCTGCTCACACGAACACATTCCAACCTGCTGTTCAGCCTCTTGCTGTCCTCTCCCCAGGTGAGATGCAGCAGGGACTTTGTTTAAAAGATGACAGAGCCTATTTAAGATTCTCTACTAAAGTGGGGCAGCTGGAGGGGGACAAACACCTGGGTGCAATGTGGGGAGGTGGCTCCACGGATCCCTGCCTGCTCAGGGATCTTCCTCTCTCTTCAAATGACATAACAGTGAGAGGGCAGCAGACATCGAGGACCATGTGGACATTGTAGGAGCATGTTCCCACCGTTTTCTTCTCCATTTGGTGCTGTCCTGGATGTGTCTGTGTGTTTATGGTGGGGGGTATCAGAGGGCAAAGGCGTGAGTCAAAGCGCTGAGGGTCAACTCTGCTGAACAGCTTGAAGCCAGTCCAGATGAACTTGATGATCTCAGAGTTCTTTTCCAATCTTAATGATTCTGTGACAGCCCTACTGTCCCCAAATCTTAGCTTGGTGACAACCTGGCTCTCACGGACTTTGTCTGCAAACTAGGGCTTTGGGGAAGTGGATGGGCGCTCTCCAGAGCAGAAGTGGAAATTGAACTGGAGCTGTGCAGGCAGGAACAGAGAATGAGACTCCTGAGCTCCTGCTTGGCACTGCTATATCATGATGATAATGGTTCCCCTTGGGAATACATCAAGACCTATTTATCAATGTTTGCTGAGGACTTTGGGATCCTTGAACAAGGTGTTCTGAGGGTGATAAATGGCCTTCCTCACGCTGGGATGTGGTCTCAAACACATTCCTGTTCTGAAGTTCTAGAAATAAACCTCAGTACCCTGTTAATTTGGAACAGTTTTACTTTATATATGCATGTATTCCTCAATATACTTGCAGTAATTAACTATTAGCTAATGTGTATATATTTTTTCTCTCCAATTCATTTCTAATTAAAATAGATAAAGGATTGTATTCCTTATTAGTGCAGATGGTTACTTATTTCTACTTGTATAATTACAGTCATGTCCTGGCTTTGATCTAGATCCTGCTCTGTTGGATAAAAGGTAAAGAGGTAAAACACAGAGAATCACAAGTCCCTCTCACTGATCTCCTGTGCACAGAACTAAGTGCTTTGGAGCGATCGTTTTTCTGTTAAAATCACCTTGTTGGGGTGTGTGTGACTGAGCAGAACCTGTCCTTACTGCAGAATCACAGAATGGTTTGAGCTGGGGGGACCTTAAAACTCATCTGGTTCTAATTCCTTGCCATGGACAGGGACACCTTCCAACAGCCCAGACATGATGACTGCAGCCCATCCTCTCTGGTTGCTGGGGATGTTGAAACCGGCCTATATGTGCCAAGAAAAAGAGTATTCCTTGGGCCTGGCCCCTCCAGGTGTTTATCAGCCCATCTGGGCACGTACAAGGATGAAGCCTTGCCCAGAAGGGATTGCAAATTATTTTCTTTGGAAGGCTGTTTCAATCCCTTTAGGAGCCCAGTCACTTCTCCGTGTTGGGGCATAGGCCCATCTGCAGGGATGAGCTCTAGGTGCTGGTGGGGGCAGCCAGGCAGCTCCACATCCTGCTCCCTCCCTCAGATCCACAGGGAGGAGCGAGGGGTGAGCGGCCACAACTGGCAGCGGATGAAAAAATTCTGAACGAGCAAAATTACCCAAGGAATCTGGAGTGGCCACATGCACAGTACTGGGCTGGGAACCTGATAGCAGCACCAACGGGGACTGATTTCATCAGACACAATGGATGCACCGAGGTGTAAATCAGGAATAACCTCAGCAGTATGAAGGGGAAATCATTACTGGCTAACACTGGAATTGATGTGCTGAGTGATGGACGTCCCTCGCTTTTGGTCCTCTCTTTAAAGATCATTTTGCATTATATTGCAACTCCTTTCACAAGGAAAAAAAAGAAAAGGCCTCCCTGATTTTCCTGAAGGGACTCAGAGATAAAGACTGATCACATTACACAGTAATTGGACCTTCATATCTATAATTGCATTGATTTCTCCTAAGTTTCAGGCATTGACGCTGGTGAGTGAGAGAGCACAGCAGCAGGGCACGGCTGCCAAGAATCCTCCTGCGTTTGGGAGGTGTCAGGCTGGGAGGCTCACCATAGTTTGGTAACCGGCATTGCAAATTGCTTTATGAACAGTTTAATGCTTTTATGAGGGTAATAATTTCAGATCCTACCACGCAATTTGTTGCAGTGGTGCAGAAGCATATCTAAAAACTAGGGTGAAGGAAGGTAGGGGAAGGAGGGGAAAGAAGAAAGGAAAGCAGAGGGAGGGAGGCATTGCAGAAGGTGGAAAACCTAATTGTTTTAATCATGCTTGATATTACACTGTAAAATTATAATTAACTTAAGAAGTCAGTCAAAACCAGTTAGTAACTGTAGTGCAACGTGGCTGATTTGAAGGGCTACGTGGAGGGGAGAGGAGCCGACGGCAGCAAAGCTGCTGGGCTTGACCCTTGCAAGCTGAAGCAGTGCAAGAGCCCCCCAGGCAGCTCTGCAGAGGCTCTGCACAAGCAGGGACCAGTGTGCAGCATCAGCAAGGCTGGTAGCACGAGTGCTTAGTCCCTCCAACACCCCTCATGGTGGATTGGGAAGCCCTATCCAGAGGACGATCATCAGCAAGCTTCCCAGGACATGGGTAGGAGAAACTGAGGCAGTGAGAGAGAAAATGATTTATGGCATGTCAACAGGCCACTTTCAGAGCCAGGGAAAGAGAGGGCAGCTGACAGGAGGAAGGATCAGGCCTGACTTTCAGCATGTGCTGATATGGTACTTAAGCAGGAGCCTCTGGAGAGTACTCAGTTTGGTCTTTAAACATCCCTTTTCTTTTGCTTAATGGAGGGTAAATCTTTTCCAGTTACTCTGTTGCAGCCAGAAGAAATGCAGCCCTTAAAATGATTTGCACATACGTGAAAATCTCAATCTTCTTCAGCCACGCTGCTTTATTAAAATATCTGGGAGTATAGGTAAGTGGAAACAGAGTTAGAGCTGTGCAGTCTCCTTGCCTGCACACCGTGTGTGTACAGGCGTAACAAGGGTTAATGAGTGGGGTAACAGGAGTGCCCTGACGGTATTAATATTCCAAAATACACATATAGATGTGGGCAGTGCTGAGCCCTACGGGAGGCTGATAGTGATAAGGGCAGTGACACTGCAAGCAGCTACGAGGACCGTAGCAGAAATATTTGTCACTGGGAAGATGCAGCCAGGGAAGCTCTGTGTGTGTGTGTGCCAGATACTGCTGTCACTGCTGCTGTAGCAGGGCAGCAGCTCTGATATTTACAGTCTGCGGGATATATTGGGAGCACTGGGTGGTGGCTAGATATCAGCAGGGACAGAAAAACAGGAGAGAGGAATTAGATGGAGTGTGGGAACAGGTCTGAAATCTCTTCTTGGGAGATGTGCATTGAATGCCTGCAGCTGATTTGTGAGGAGCTTTTACCACGTAGTGCTGTGGAGGAGGGAGAGATGTTCTGAAATGGGAGCAGCACTCCAAGTTTTGGGTATTTCTTGCAGCTAGGTTGGGTGAAGCACAGTACCCAGGGAGCTGGGTGTGCTGAGTGTCCCATCCCCTCAGACTGGGGTCTTTGGCCAGGGACAGGCATCAGAGCAGCACAGCTGGGGACAGGACAGGGTCCTGCCAGGCCTGATCCTGCCAGCAAACTGACAGGGAGGGGATGAGGAGCTTGTGACCATAGCATGTGCAAATATGGCACCAACAAAAGCTCGTGGTGCTCTGGGTGGGTGCTCAGATCAATTTTCCGCATATTGGACTTCAGTGCCTCTCCTGGAGGCGCAGCCCTGAGGGATTTGAGTGACTGGCCAGGCTGGGCTGAGCTGGCTTGGTCCTCACCAGGCCCCCTAAACCCATCTTTCCCATTCATCTCAAACCCAAGAACAGACAGTTTGTTCACAGGATTTTCTTGGTGACAGCCAGTCCATGCTCCCATCCATTCCTCTATGACAGTGCACCTGGTTTAGGGGCTCCATGACCACTGCAGTCATGGGACCAGCCCCAGAAGAGAAGTCCTGCAGCAGGGCTGAGAGTCTGACAGAACCAGGCAATTTTGGATGAAGCAGGAGCAATTCCATGGTGAAAGCACCTGGCCCTGACTTCACCAGCTGTGGCTCCTGGTCTCGGCATCCATGGAGTGAAAGCCCTCTCTGACAGGTGGGGAAGGATCTTCAGACTGTGTTAAGAGCTAGGCAGGTTCTGTCTCCCTGGAACATCCACAGCATGTTTTGGCCTTGCTGCTCAACTGCTGGAGAGGGGTGGATTGTTTTGTGTTGCGTGTTAATTTTCACCTTTTGAAAATATTACAAACTATAGGTAATTTATTAACTTAGAAATTGTCAACAGCTGGAAACTTCCTTGAAAGACGTCTGTATGTCCACCTCCATCCTGCAACTGCTTTGGTTGGGAGCTACTGGTAGAATGACCTGACTGAAATCAAAAGCCCTAAAAACACTAAAAGGGTTTCTTCTTCACCCTGGTGTTTTTTTGGTGGTTTTTTTTTTTTTTTTTTTTTTTTTTTTTTTTTTTTTTTTTAATTTTTTTTCTACCACATTTTTTTTGGGAGCGACTTTTTTTTTTTTTTTTTTTTTTTTTTTTTTTTTTTTTAAATTTCATTCACCATCAGTATTTCTGTGACAGCTCAGCCCCGGCAGCCCCAGGGGACAGGACAGAGAGACGAGGAGTGGAAGTGCCCTTTGACTAAGCGGGCATTAAATGTTGGCTAACAACCGAGAGACACCGTGAGACTGGAGAGGGGGGAAAGTTAAAAAGAAAGAAAGAAGAGCTTTTCAATATGAGCATTCATGTAGTTTTGACAGGAGCAATTTATCATGGCTATGAAAGGCGGCTCTGCCTCCAGCGCTGAAAGACAGCCTGGTTAAACTTTTACCTGCCCCTCTGAAAAGGGAGCTGTGCCGCAGCCGGGAGGGGACTGCTCCCTGCTCCGGTGATGCATCTTTCCATGGGGCTGGGGGAGGGAAGGGAGGTGGTTCCCAAACAGCTTGTGCCCATCTGTTCTGCACAGAAAGAAGCCCTGACAAGGCAGGGGGAGGGAGCGTGTGAGCCGGCAGGCTGCGGGCTCCCGGCTGCCCGCGCCGTGTCGGGAATGCGGCGACGGGACGGGAGCGGGGCTGGGAGCTGCCCCCCCGGGAGAGGCCGCACTGGGCATCTCACCACCCACCCTCAGCTGCCCTACGAGCATGAAAGGGCGTGGAGCGGGGCTCCCAAGCGGGACAGAGAGGTGTCCTGGGCGTGCGGGTGGGCAGCAGGGGGTGGGGGGAAGCGCGAAGAGCAGCGCTGAGGCGCGGGACGCAGCGGGAGGGGGCGTTTTAATTAGGTGATGTTTGTTAGGGGGTGGTTTTGTTCACCCCTAGAAATTGTTCGGAAGAAACAGAAGAGATTATGACAAGGCAGAAAAAAACCAAACTAACCCCCCCCCCCACAACAC